>CAEGAF010104242.1:0-23243 GCA_903067075.1 Micropoecilia bifurca
TGTGTGTGTGTGTGTGTGTGTGTGTGTGTGTGTGTGTGTGTGTGTGTGTGTGTGTGTGTGTGTGTGTGTGTGTGTTTGTCCTGTGTGTCTTTGTGTTGCTCTGTGATGGACTGGCGATCTGTCCAGGATGTTCCCCGCCTCTCGAATGATGGCTGCTGGAGTTAGGCACCATTAACTCCCCTACAACCTTGCAAGGATAAGCGGGTGTAGATAGACGGCTGGATGGATGGATGTCCAAATATGATTGGAAAACCACATGACAGACGACTCTCTACATGTCTATAATAGTCAGTACCACTCCAATCTGTCTGCGTCACAGTTGCAGTAGTGTTGTGGGTCCAGGCAGTCGCCCCGCAGGCCGCAGCCACACTGCTGGCTGCCTGGATGGGCTCCTCCCCAGTAGTTCTGCTCACGGCCCGGACCGCGGCCGCCGAGCCACCAGCTGAACGGAGACCCCTCTGAAACACACAGCGGCTACATGAAGACAGAAATCATCTCTTCATCAATGGTTTGTTTGGACGGGTTTACTCCAAACGTCAAGGTGGACTTCAGGTTACTTTACACATAATTATAATTAACCAACATAGAAATCAAATATCAAACACCTGGTGAAACTAGTTCTTAGTTTAGATGTATATTATATACAGGGGTCTTTTGTTGAGTAATTATAACTCACATCATTAAAGAAAATCGACTTGTTGAAATAACCTAGACTTGCCTTAAATCTCCCCACTAATAATTTGATTTTAATATCAAGTCTAACAGAAATTTAAACCTGTATTACAGCAAACAGGACAGAAAATTAAGATACTGATTCAATTAAAAGAACAGCGTATTGAAAGAATGTAAACCAAGAACTTCCTCCAGAATAACATATTTTTCTTAACTGCACAAAACAAAATGGTTGCTTCTTGAGAAAATAACCGTAATCTAATTAAACCTAAAATTTCAATACTCCAAATGAAAATTCTTAGTTTTTTTCCTTCTGTAAGTACATCTGTCTCCCTACTTGAAGTGAACAATAGAGCGATATTTCGCTACATTTACCAGTTTTATCCATCTTCATGGTTCATATTACCACTTTTACATGTTCTGCCTTGAAATAATAAAGAAACACAAGAGCATCTCTACCTGGGGTGTTGAGAAGGCGGGACTTCCTGCAGTGGTAAGATAGTTCCTGTTCGCAGTGCTCTGATTGGCTGATGGAGCCCAGAAGCTGCTCCTCTTCAGATGAGTAGCTGAAGTGGAGAGATTGTTGGTCCACACCAGAAACCGGTCGCAGTCTGGTCAGCTCAGTGTTGTTGTGCTGGATAATCATCCATGTGTCACTTTCTGTAAACATGATTTAATTATTATGTCCTAATTTTTTTGACAGAGAAAGCAATTGAGTGTAAATTATATAGTGAAATTCATCTTTAAATCCAGCTTCAACCTTATTTTTTTATCCTATTAACCAGATCAATTCACTCCACACTGCAAATACATAAAATCTTACTATTTTTGGTTAAGTTTATAGTTCAAATATCTTAGTACACTTGACATAAGACAAAATTAATTCACTTTTCAGCAAGATATAGGATCTAGTTTTAAGTTAATAATTCCTTAACGTTGATGGAAAAGTACTATTTATTTTGATCTGTAATTTGAGAAAATATCATTTTCTACTGGGAAATTGTTTCATTTGTAATAAATTCTTTTAAATAATATTATGGAATCACTGACCTAAAACAAAAGCTGAAAAGTTACTTGTAAGTTAGCTTAGTCACATTTCACTAGAAACGTGACCAAAATACTCGGTAATATTTTGTGTTTCTGAATCAGCAAGTAAGCTTGTTAAAATTAACCAAACAAGCAGATAAGGATGAGTGGAAACACTTGCTGCTGTCAGAAATGAATCTACAGCAGAAGAAAGGTCATGCATGCTGAACTTTCTCTTTGATCTGAAATGTAATGGACTAAATTAGGTTCTAGATTATTGTATATCTTGCAAAGTGTTTTCAGATTGTGAGTCATACAAAACAAACATATAAACATAAATGACCTATAGATGTAAATTATAGTCTATGGAATACAACAGAAAAACACTAAACTCTCTCCATGTCGGCCCATCATAGAAAACATGGATAAACCCACTTGTTTATGTTCGTTGGCTGGTGGTTCTTCTTTTCTTTTGTTTGTTTGGAACAGAATCGCAAATGTTTTGTATGTTTCTCTTTCTTTTTAAGAGTAAAATGAATCCAGATATTCCGTTTTTCTGTTTTATTGAAGCATAAAACCTGTTAAAGATGAGACGGATTTTATCCCTAACATAAGAGTCTTTGGCCTCAGTCAAGTTAATATACATGATTGTGATCATTTCTCTGCAGACATATAAGCTACAACAATTTGATTTTCACCAAAACTGCTGTATGTTATGAAACAACTTTCCTATCACTGTTCATATCATAATGTAAGCAGGTAAGAGGCTGGCAGGATGGATGACTGAATGATGTTATAATGGAGATATAAAAAAAAAGCACAAGAAACATCAATGCTATCATAATAAAGATTATCGTTCACCAGGCGAGAGGAAGCATTTCAGGCAGGCAGGTAGAAAATAAAGTGAATCAGACTGAGATGAGTGAAGAATCATCATTTGCAATTATGCAAATTCCAAGCATTCAAAACAAAGTTATGACTTAATAGAGAGTTGCGGTGTGTGTGTGTGTGTGTGTGTGTGTGTGTGTGTGTGTGTGTGTGTGTGTGTCTGTATGTGTGTGAGTGTGCTTGCATGCGTGTGTGTATGTGATACCTGTCATGTTGCAGTAGACCAGCTGTGGCTTGATGGGTCCGCTGCCGTCCACATCGATGTAAAAATATCCCGACGTGTTGCCGCTGTGTTTGTACGCTTCACAGGACTCCTCATACACAGCTGGGAGGAAAAATAATGAGAACATCGTCAGGAAGTCACCTACAGGAGCAGAGACAGGGATGAAGACCAAACTCTGCTGGAAAGGATCGTGATTGCTGCTTCACACTGGACAAAAAAATGTCTTTGACTAGAGTTTGCAAATAACCTCCTTTCGGATAATTGCTACGTTGAAGATTCACTTTCAGCAGGCAACAAGTTGTTTAACTCCAACTGACTTCTTTAAAAAAAACATGCAGACAGACACATCCCAGGGTCCTAAAAAGTAAAATAAAGTCAGCCTAAAAACACAACATGTAAGCTTAGAAATAAACTTTAACTATTTATTGATAAGATTAATGCTCGTATCTCACAGCTGTGGCAGGTGGCGCCGCTGTAGCCGCTGTCGGAACAGTTACAGTGGAAGACGGTCCAGGTCTGACTGCAGCGGCCGCCATGTTCACAGCGACTCGGAGAGCATCTAAAACAACAAATACAGAAAGATTGTGACATTTCTTTAGTCCGCTGATGCCTGTAATTAGTCTGAGTTTGGGATTTATCAAATGTTTGCCACTCAAAATTGATTTATTTCGCAAAACCGCGATGGAACTCTTTTTATTTTTGCCTCAAACGACTCACATGATCAACAACCGGATGTTGACACCGGAAAAAACCACGAAGAAGAAGACGACAGGAAGTCATTGGAGGATGTTGTCTTTTTATGACTTATTGCGTGAATAAACTTATTATTGAATATGAAAATATGTTTTAATAAGGAACTGAAATTTGAAAATGTGGTTGCTTCACTATAATGAAGGTAAAGGAAATATATTTCGCTTATTGAAAAATACTGGTCTCATTAGGAGAAATCTACGAAAGGCAATGAATAATAAAATCCAATAGATGGCAGTAGTGCAACATTAATGGATGGAAGCTGCCGTTAAAATCTAAAGAAGAAACAATCACGTGATTTTAAAGAAAATACCGCCTTTGCGATTTTTTTTTCATAATTTGCGCATATTTGTAATGGAAATGCAGCTACTGATGATTATTAGTCAGGTACGCTTGATTAGCAGCACCAGGCTTTTTGTTTTGATCACTTTTCTTATTGATCTTAATGATTTTTCTCACTACACCGCAGACTTGTGCGCTGTAGACGTGCATAAGGCTCTCCTGTGACCATAACACATTTAAGTTGGCATAAAAATAAGTTGAAAAAATGTACAGTTCATGTTTTAAAACTCAGCTTTGTGTGTAGTGCTGAATCCTTTTATGTTAGGCTTCTGAAGAAATGCTCTTTTTTTGTTCTGTTGTTTTGAACAGACCTGTGTTTGTTAAGGTAGAAAAAGCAAAATGTGTGGAGTTGTGGGGGACAGAGGTGATGCAGAGCTCCCTCCGGATTGCATTCAATTTGTGCTGTTAATGGACTGTTTGTCTAATAATACTCTTTGCTGGTTGCTGCAACACTAACCTGCCTCACCTCCTCCCCCTGTAGAAAATACAGTAATAACCGGCTGAGGAATATAAGGTACCAGGCTCAAACAGTGTTGCTGAGTTCATTTTCCACCTGACATTCCTGCAGAAATTGTCCCAGGTGGCTCATATCAAATCAGCAGGATAACACAGAGGGAACACACTGTATATTTTTCTGTTTTTACAGGAAAACTGATTTTTTCCCCCCTCTTTGTTCCAACTGAAAAGTCAGATCTGTGGAGGAGCTGTAGTTTGATGAATTGTGATGCAAAAGCTGAGAGACATTTAATTAAAATCATTCAAGCAGTTTCTCCCTATCTGCCGAGGATTTGTGGATACTAGTGTCTGAGTCTATGTTCACATCCTGTGGTTGTTTGTGTGAAGAGCGGCTTTGTGTGTGTTTGGGTTTTTTAGTGACTGTCTTGTTTCCTCTCAGGCTCTAAAATCGGGTTTGTAATTGCTGCAATTGTCTCATTAATCGTGCCGCTGTTTGGTGTAAAGCCAAAACAGAAAAGCGATTAGCTTTCCTCCACATCTTTTTCGTCGCATTTCCGCGTCTTCTAACCTCTGAGATTCGACCAGATTCTGAGCAGTCAGAAAGTATCATACTTTCATTTTGTCACATGGTAATTACTGTAAATGCAAAATATTATCCTGAGGTAAATAAAAAAAATTCAGAAAGTAGAAGTTGCATAACCTAATTATTTGTTGACTACAAACATGTGACCACAGTCGCCTGAACACTGGATTATAAATGATCAGAGAAAAGTCGCTCCCTCTGGGGGCTACATATCTTTGGCGAGATTTCACTTAAAGATCCAACAATAAAATACCTTAAAAAATTTAAAATGCAGAATTTGATGGAAGGAAGGAAGGAAGGAAGGAAAATACCTTAAAAAATTTAAAATGCAGAATAGGTAGGTAGGTAGGAAGGAAGGAAGGAAGGAATCAAGGAAGGAAGGAAGGAAGGGAAATACCTTAAAAATTTTAAAATGCAGGATTGGAAGGAAGGAAAGAAAATACCTTTAAAAAATTAAAATGCAGGATTGGAAGGAAGGAAGGAAGGAAAATACTTTAAAAATTTTAAAATGCAGAATTGGAAGGAAAGAAGGAAGGAATGAAGGAAGGATAGATTTGTTTTCTCTTATCTACGCAAACTGCATCTTAAAGGTTCAACTAAAGCTTTTTTGTAAGTGTTACACTTTCTGTATAACGTCAATTAAAACTCTGTCTTTGTGCGTATAAAGAGCCAAATTTCCGGAACTGTCTGCACCACGGATAAGAAAGAGTAATCAAGATTGTCTAAAATACAAACCTGTCGATTATTCCACACATGTCAATTTGCAGGTTGCTGTAATTTCCCAGCTGCTTCTGTTGCACCGCGATCAGGTCCATAATCCTGCCGTCCAGACTGAGTAAACGCATGCAGCCCTGGAAGGAACTGAAGTGGTTTCTGCATCCTGGAGCGTCTCCAGCAGGACATCCTGAAGAGAAGACAAGACAGTTATGATGCTGAAGTTTAATTCTTTAGCCTGAACTGCTGAGTTAGAATCTGTTTGTGCTCTTACCTCCAAAGAAGACGTGACTTTCTACTGCGACAGGAAATGACAGGCTGGCCTGAGCGCCGCCGCCTTCGTCTTTATCCACAGAGACACTCAGATGACTTCGCCTGGAGGTCAGCGCCACTGAATGCCACTGGCCGTCACTGAGTGCAGAACCTTAAAGACAGATTCCCATTTAAAAACCTTTATTACACTGCAAAAACATAAAATCTAAGTTTTTTTGGTCTGGTTTCTAGGACAAATATCTCAGATTAAGACTAAATTAACCTACAAGTAACTTTTCAGCAAGATCGAGCTTTTAATTTCTTAATATTGATGAGAAAATTTTGTTCCATTAGCAGATTACTTCACTTTATAATAAGACATTTTTATCATGTTACAAATGAAATAATCTGCCAGTGGAACAAAAATCTTTTCATCAATTTTAAGAAATTTCTTTACGCAAAACCACCTCTTATAGTTTGTTAAAAACATTAGTTTTGTCTTATTTGAAGTGTGATAAAATATTTGAAATAGAAACTAACTAAAAATACTTAATAAGATTTTGTATTTTTGCAGTGTAGGAACTAATCCGTACTGCAAAGACAAAATCTTACACAGCATTTTGCCTAGATTGTAGTGCAAATATCTTTGTTCATTTGAAATAAGACAAAAGGAGCTTTTCAGCATGAAATAGTACCTTTTTTAAAGTCAGCAAATCCTTAATATTGATTTAAAAAGTATCATTTCCACTGGCATATTATTTCAAACAAGGGAAAAATGTCTTGTTATAATTATACTTAAAATAAGGTCCTATAACTTGCTGAAAATTACTTGCGAGTTTATTTTGTATTATTTCAAATGCGTTAGGATATGAACAATAGACACTTGTCAAAAACGCTCTGTAGGATTTAGAGTTTTAACAGTGCAAGCCTATCACCAGCTTTTTAGAAATCATGTCTCATAATTAAGACAGCATTTTAAGGCACATTCACATATTGACTGCAGAAACAGCAGCAGCAGGTTAGTTGGACTCTCTGTGATTGACTTGTTCCAAACCCACGCAGAGCTTTGTCAGCCCTCCGTATCTGTCTGTTGTTGAAGTGCATCAATATCTCATTATGTCCTTTGCCAATTTTTTTTCCTGTGGCAACGATTTGCTCAACAACATAATTTCAACATCTTGGGGTATTGCGCACAGTGTCCTCTTGCAGGGACCGAACAACATGTGTAATCTAATATTTATTCATAAAGCTATTGTCATTGCTAATAAGGTAAAATTGTATATAGATTTTGTAAGTACATTCTTCTCCAAACAGTAAATAATAGAACAGCTTTGCAATTTCCATAGGGTAACTAAATAGTTGTGGCTCAGAAGTTTATTTTTTTATAAAGCAGGTGGGTGGAATGTCTTTGTATTTGGAAAGTTCTTTCTTAAACGGCTTTATTTGATATGGTTAGAAGGAATTGAATTGATTTTCAATGCACCATCAGTAACTGAAATCTATTATGACAACAACAAATCAAAATTCTTATGATAAAAAAAAATTCATGATAAATAATAAACTGTCTGATAAATGTCCCCCCCCATGTAGGGCTCCTTCACACTGGATAGTAATGAAAGGAAACAGCCAAATCACATTTACAGCAGACTAAATAAAGTAGCATAATAAAGCAACACTTTACAACACGGCTGCTGTGCGCTTGGCTTTTATCCATTGTTCTGGCTGCAACACATGAGATCTCACAAAGCAACTAAACAACCCCAATCTCCAAGCAAAATTAAATAAATGCTGTGCTAAGGCCCCTGGCAGAGAGGTCAGTCACCTCCGAAGCTCCCAACGGGGGAAAGTATCCACCCTTGCAAATTGGGCATATGCAGGTTTCTGAGGAACAAACCCCATTTGTTATGCAGTCAAAGAGAAACGCTGGCACCAAGTTTAGGGACAAGATGAAGAGAGGAAGAGGAAAATTTGTGCTACTCAGACTAGCTTCATACTTCAGAGTCTCCATGTGATCAGCTACCAGCAATCAGTAAAAACATATGTTCAGATTATAATGCAACATTGTCAATATGCATATATGCATCTTTTAAAAATTCCCTTTAAAGTTACAGTATATAACTTTTACAAAAAGGTGTTTTTTACATATTTATTCAGACTGTCATGTGGAATAGCAGAAAACAAGAAGAATACAAAGAGAATGGATTTCCAACTTAACAAATATTGAGTTAATTTAGTCAAATTAAGTTTGTCAAACTTAATTTCTTTCTGTTTGTTTAACATGAAGACCTGACATCAAAGTTGGAAAAAAAATAGGTTCTGTAGAACATGCTTGTCAAACAAGATGGCCAATGGATTCATGAAGGAGCCTTCATGAATGTTTATTCAGTAAATACTGACACATTTAATGCAAAATTGACACTTTTCATGCAAGTTTTAATTACATTTTGCATTTAAAGCGTAATTATTTACTGAAAAATGCAAAACGGACACATTTAAAGGACTTTCAATGCAACTTTTAGTGCAACTTTACCTTAAAAGTGTAATTATTTACCAAATAACACTTCAAGAAGACATTCATTAGGACTCCTTCATGTTTATGACAGGTATTATTTCAGTCTTATGCACACCCCTTCAAATAATATGCTACTGGAGTGGCTATTATAATGTCTATATAATGTTCTCACTCGTTCCAATTGTTTTAATGGATGCACAACATCCTGAAACATATGCAGAAATACAACTGTGACTAAACTTTGCTGCTTGTTCATGGTTTCCTGTGACATTGGAGTACTGATTAAATCGTAGTCTAGAAGTGACGTTCAGCTGACCTGCGCTGACCTCCAGCAGAACCCGTCCTCCTTTCTGGATCTGGAGGCAGAGTTTCGCCTCGCTCAGAAACAACCAGGCCACGCCTCCTTGTTGAGGGAGCTCAAAGGTGAGCAAAAGCCCCGCCTTGTTCCAGGTCCGAAACTGAAACCCAATCAACACGCTCCCCGAAGACGATGGCGTCGTCCACGGCAACTGGAGGAAGCTCTGGAGGCCGGGAAACGTCACGGCAACAGGAACTGGCTCGGCACAGGAAAAGGTCACATTGCCCTTGAAAAACAGAAAAGAAAAAAGAAAACTTAGAGTGAACTGAATGACTGCTGAAGAGATAAAGCATCAGAAAACATGAATATTAATCAGCTGCAGAGGGCGCGTTGATGTGGCCTCTGTCACGATGATCTCATCAGCGAGTCTCCTTAAGGAGGACAACTGTATTTCCATATTGATAACAGCAAAGCTTGGGATAAGATTAGAAACGAACACTTAAAATACCAAAGTCACCTCACGCAAAGGTAAAAGAGATAAAGAATCAAAAACAGAAAGAAGAGAGCGCCCTGCATCATCAGATTGTTGTTCTCAGTAGTGATGATGAAACTGTCCGTTGCTCAGGCTGCAGCACTAAACTGTAACAGTGCCAGTAGATATGTGGGAAGTTTTATCCCCAGTTGCTTTTACCATGCAATGGAAGCACAGATGACATGTAAAAACTCTTTGTGATGCACTTAAAATGCTGCGCAATGATTCAAGTCTCAGAAGGCTTTTCATTGCCTCATGAAAACGTTACCTTAAAAAGCCTGGGAACTGACAAGATATCTCCTCCACCTCTTTTCTTGCTAAGCGTCATCCGCAGAACGTTAAAAAGCACTTTGTAGTTTTCTGCGGTGGAAGTGGACGTAAGTTTGCTGACAGTCCCTTTCAGAGTTAGAGCCTCATTACAACACCTGACTTCAAGAGTCTGAACATGTTCGTCCACAGTTTGAATTTGCTTTTAATGTCCCCAGCAGGGGTTCCTCACACATTGTCCTAAGAGTGATGGCTCCTTTAATGTCTGTAGAAACACCTGAAAGGCTCTGATACAGCTGAAATCAGGAGAAAATGAAAAGGGAAAAACACTATTAGGACACTTTCAATGTCGAGTTTCTCTTTCTGCTGTCCTTAATGTTTTTGTTTCTTCACCTTTTTATTTATAAAGAAGCATCTTCATCTCAAGATTAAGCTAAAAAAAAAAAAGGCAAGCAGGTAACCAAACTTAACCACAGCTACAAAAAAAATAATAAACGATTCTATCTGGAACCTGGTGAATTATTTCTAATTATTTACAACAATGAAAACATAAAAATAAATAATTACACTGCAAAAACACAAAATCTTACCAGTTTCAAGTTCTAATATCTTAGTACACTTGAAATAAGACAAAACTAACTTATAAGTAACTTTACAAAACAACGTAGGAGTTTGTTTTACAATGAAAAATACTGGCAGATTATTTCACTTATATCTAATACTTTCTCATCAATATTAAGGAATTTTAGACTTAAAACAAACTCCTACTGTGTTGAAAACTTACTCGTAAGTTAGTTTTGTCTTAATTTAAATGTACTGAGATATTTGCACTTAATTGCTATTAATTGAGCTTTCTTTTTCTAAGCTTTCTTTATCTTGTTATAATCCTGTGATAATCCTGTCGGCTCTTATTGGTGAATAAACTTTAAATCGATCCATAAACAGATCCATATATCGTTGCACAACATGAACGTTTTTCGTCTGCGCATGTCGGGTCACTTTGGGGGACAAACTGTTCACACACAAGTCTCATTTTAGTCGGGTTTGATTGGTAGCAAACAACGACATAAGATTTCAGAAAAAAAATGTAATTCAGCATCAAGACCTGCTGTGTGAACGTAGCCACAGATCTTTTTTTAAAGCCAGTCTGATCAGATACTCCTAGGAAAGGAGTAAGTCCTGGTGGTGGATTAAACTTACCACTAGAGAAACTTTGTGGTCCTTGACTTTGGCGAGTCCGATCAGGTTGAGACCGTTGAACAGCAGGTTTTCCAGGCAGCCGTGGAAGTTCGTCTCGGAGTGAAATGGCTTGTGAGACCCGAGAGTCTGACCTGCCCCGACGCGCAGCTGTGATCCCAAACCCACAGATTATTAGTAACTCAGAACCGTTGGTTTATTCTGTTAGCTGAAGCAGCTTTTCGGTTGATCAGACCTCTTGTATGTCGAGGTGGTTGACCTGTGGCGGGATCTTAACCCTCAGCGTGTGTTTGTCCACTGTGAGGTTGAGGTGAAGGCCGTGCAGCTCCACTGCCACATGGTGCCAATGCTGATCATCCAAAAGGCTTCCAAGAGCTGCAAGACGTCGAGGTTGAGCAGATGAAGTCCTACCTAAAATTAAGTAGACAGAAAAAAAATTATGTTCTCAAAAGTTTCTTTTCTGCTTTGAATGCTTTCATTCAGTTCAGACTACAGGGGGGATCACAGCGAGGTCACCTTCTCCAAATTCGCTGGAGACTCCTGTCAACATCTATATACCAGCAGCAAAAAACAGAAGCCAAATATGTTATGAAGCCTAATTTGAAAGACTACAGAGGAAACGCATCATTAATCATAAATGAGCACCAGCAGACCCGAATTAGTGGATGCATTCCAGAATCCCCAAAGAACTGAGAGAAATAACTTGTCTCTGCTGTAAGACGGCAGAGTAGAAAGAACTGAATACAATATAGCATTAAAAATGCATTAGATATTAGCAAGGCAACATCTTCAGAGAGACAATGTAAAGTTTGGTAAAAGACAAACATGTTTTAATATTTTGTGAGTTTACACTGCAAAAACACAAAATCTTACCAAGTACTTTTTGAAATAAGAAAAAACTCATGTGGTTACTTTCTTCAAGTAAATAATTCCTTAGATTAAGAGATATAGATTAAAAGATTTACACTATTTATAACATGGAAAAAGTGTCTTATAAGTAAAGAATCTGCCAATCTAGCAAGTACTTTTATATCAATATTAAGGAATAATTGACATAAAACAAGCTCATACATCTTGCTGAAAAGTTCCTTGTAAGTTAATTTTATATTATTTCAATTGTAGTAAAATATTTAGAATACAAACTGGACTAAAACACTTTGTAAGATTTTGTGTTTTTGCAGTAAAAAGTATTTCACTAAAGGTTTAAAGTAAAAATACAACTTCACTTACATGGAAAAAAAATGCTGTGAAACTTTTAGTATATAAAAAAAAAGAAAAGAAGCAGCAGTCAATAAAAGACGACAGCACAACATGAAAGCAAATTAGATTTCTTGACTTGGATTGATTAATGGAACCGTTATTAGTTTGTATGAAGTAGTGAGACCAGGAAGAGAACTGCAAGTTAGAATCTCTCCAGAGGGAAGATTTCATTACAACTTGAATAATTGAAAAGAAAAAGCAAAAACGGGAATCAATATGAGAGTGCAAACAAGGAGAATGAATTGATATTCATTTATGAAATAGTCTCTGTCTTTGCTCTTCCACATCACAGTCTGCAGCTCCACCCACCCATTACTGAACATTCTGCAGGTTGAAACAAACGGCCATTCATTTTAGGCAGTTTGCAAAAAAAAATAACCTTCTCACTATTTCAATTTCAGTAGCCTTTATATGTGCATATATCACATTGTAATTAAGTTGGGGATAACCATGAAATGGAAGGAAAATGATGAGGATAAATATGTGTAATTAAAATATCGATTATGATTAATATACATTTTTAAGAATTTTCTTCATCAAAATATCTCTAACACACTTTGTGAGATTCAGCAAATGAAAATATGCATTACTGTGATGACTGACGGCAGTAAAAATCGGTCCAATTAGCTAAATATATTATTAACATGTAAAATTGGGAAGCTTTGCACTTAAACTATGACAAGTTTTCTTCTGAAGTGAGATCTGTCCATATTTTAGCCCCTGAATCAGCTTTTTGGGGATTGTGGATATAAATGTTTTTCAATGCTGCCTTCACGATTATTGGCAGTAATGTTTCAGACAACGGATTGAATAATCAGACAACAATTGTATTAATTTACACAAATATTGATTTACACAAAAATGGACTCCATTTACCAATAGGTCTATGGTTTTTCCGATTTATGTTGGAAAACATTTTGAAAATCACTTTTCTCCCACTTTTATACACACAATTGAATTGGTCCATTACAGAAAATCTAAATAAAATGCACTGAATATATTTTGTGATATAGTGACAAAAAATTCAAGGATTATATATAAACATCATGTTATGACAAGCATATCATAGAAAAAAAGTAGAAAAAAAGAGTGGTAAATTTCCACCAAAACAAATCTGAAATTGTGATTTCAGAATTTCTTTTTAGAAAAAACAAGGAGATTTCTAAGTTCCAAAAATCAAAATATTGGCAAGAAAAAAAATTGAGATCTCAGAAATGTTCTAGAAAAAAAAACGTTGAAATGTCTAAGTTTAAAAAGTCAAAAATATACTAGAAAACACCGAGAAAGTTTTCTAAAATTTTGTAAGGAAATAAAAATGGAAGTTACAAAAATTGAAAAATGTTGACTTTTGAAAGAATTTCAGATTTTTTTTCTGAAAAATTTCTGAGATTAATCTGAAAATTTCTGACTTTTTTGGCGGAAGTGTCCTGCTCTTTTTTGCATCTACAATCGTTCTATTACTCCGTCGTATAATGGAGTGCTTTGAATTTTTGTTCTGTAAAATTGAGGTGCAGAACATAAAAGCCAAATGTTGCTACAAGCAAACGAGTCATTGCACCAGATTGTGATCTGAATTGTAATAGAGGTCATCTGTAATCAATGAGCTCCTTGCTGATGGGAAAGTAAATATTGAATATTGAGAAAGAGTCTGCAAGCAGACATGAAAAGATTAAACATTTGTGTCTGTTTGATGTCATCATTTTTGTCCACTGTGTCTCAATGTGGGAAGGAACTAAATAAGATTTATTACTTCCTGGCTGTAAAACTGTCCCAACTTACTCAGCATATCTTTCATTAAAAAGCATATTTATAAATGAATAGATGCTAATAACCATGGGGTGTTTTACTGAAGTTGTAGGGGGTCGGATTGGCTGTTTAATTGATTCCTGAAACTCTCCTAAATACTTTCAGTGGAGTAACTGTAAATCATGTCCCACCATAAATTTCATTAGGCTGAGAAGGAGGTCTGATTACGCTGTAGCATTATCCCTCATGCTCTGATATAGCCATTTTAATCACCTCCAACCTTAATTATCAAACACTGGAAAGGAAAATGTTGTGTGTGCAATTAAATTGGTAAGCCATTTGGGATTTTATTACATCACTTATCATGAAGTAAATAAATAAATAGATATATAAGACGTTTTTGCCTCCATCTGTTACTTATGTGCATCATAATTATTGGCCACATGCGTGAATATTATTTGGCAAACATAAATCTCAGATGCATATCAGGATTCATTTGTTTTTCTAACTTGATTAAAATAAAATGAATAAAATTGATGTGGATTGTGAGTTGGTATTTATGGGTAAACCTAATACACCAAGCTGATATGTCAATAAACTACTATAACAAAAAATACAAAAGTCATCCCTAAGATGATCATAATTGTTAATTTATTTATAACCTATTTTACTATTTCAGAAAACTTAACAACTGACACGGACGGGTAACAATGACTTTTATGACCAGTGTCTTGATTGTCAGCTTAGTTAGTCACTGTGCAAAAACCAAATATAAATGGATGACCTCCATTTTTTTCAATTAACAGTAAATTACAGATTACTGTGTGTTTTAAAATAAATGTTATATTAGGTTGCTTTTTAAAGTACAGTATATCTTCTCTAAAAAAGATTGAGTCGATGTTAGCTCAGCAAAGTGGAGCATGACTGAGCTCCAGGCCAATGTACAAATCAGATGAACGAAATTACAAAGTCTGAAACCAAAATTTTTGATCCGTGGATGAAGAGTTTCCGAAGTAAAACAAAGAGAAAGGCAGAAGTTGAAATAATGAGGATCAGAAATATAAAGATCATTCAACCAAGAGAGCCAAATACAAAGTAATGTAAGAGGGAGACAGGATAATAGATAAAAAGCAGATCGAAAGATGCTATATCTGGAGATTAAAAAGACAAATTACCGCTTGTTATCATGGAGACAACAAAGACGAATAACAATCAAAAGAAAACAGGAAACTAAAAGAGAAACGAGAAGGAAGAGAAGGAGTAGTTAGAAGAAAGTGTCTTCAGAACCGCCATCTGACTTTGTACCATCGTTTTAATGGATCGGTTTAATTCCCACTCACTAAGCTATAGTGTCTTGTTTTAAGTCAAGAATTTCTTAAAATTAATGAAAAACTATTAGTTCCATTGGCAGATCATTTCAGATATAAGACTTTTTTTCCAGTGTTATAAGTGAAGTAATCTGCCAATGAAACAATTACTTTTTCATCAATATTAAGTAAACATTTACTTACGATAAGTTCCTACATCTTGCTGAAAAGTTGCTTCTTTGTTAGTTTAGTCTTAATTCAAGTGTGCAGAGATATTTGCACTAGAAACTAGACGAGCACTTAGTAAGATTTTCTGTTTTTACAATGTACCAAAATAATCAATTTTTTTTTTTTTGCAAAATTCAAATTTGTTCAATTTTAAGGCAAATGAAAACACAGCTGGTGGTGAAAGCGACTGCTCTGCATCTAGTTGCCATTTGTGAGACGGCATTGTTTAATTTCACATTTTGTTGTGAAAACAGTTAAAATTCTTGATTGTAGAAAAATATTTTGTTTGATTACAATTGCAGTGTTTACAAAAACTGTGTTGAAATTAGGGTTGGCAAAAAAAGAGATGTGAAACCGTCATGCAATCTTTATTGCTAATTCTGGAGTTTGTTGAAATCAGGAGGAAATCCAGGAAAAGATTTGAAAAAAGAGAAAAGGGCTCAAAGAGAAGAAGGCAGGAGGAGAAGCTGGATGTGAGGATGAAGTATTTCTGTGGTCAGCGGGGTTTCTGGAGAGAGAGGTGCCAGATGGTGATGATTCAGCATGGGCAACATGACAACCGCTGGTGTAATCCTACTCAAACACACACACACACACACACACACACACACACACACACACACACACACACACACACACACACACACACACACACACACCTGGCATGCATCGAGACCAGGGGAGTCCAGCCCTAACACATGCTGCAGCAAATGGGCCCCATCAATCAAGGCTTTAACCAGACTGGGATGCAGTAGAAAAGTGGGCACAAAGATTTAATCAGGAAGTAAGGTGTGTGTTTTCCTCATCGTCCATTTAAAAGGTAATCAAAGGGTCTGGAAGATGCGCCAAATGACTGAAATGGAAATTGCTCCTCATCAGAAGAAATGCCATCATGAATAGATTCCACCAACTCTCTCATGGTCTCTCTGTGTCTGTCAGAAGACATTAGCACCTTGTCTGAACAGCAGCAGTAGCTTTCCTCTGTCTAACTCCAGACGGAGGCCGACTCCTTCCCTTCCCTCCGCCTGCAGCAGCGTCCCGGAGTTTCTCAGGGTTTTGACCTTCAGTGTGATGACGTCTCTCTGAACCCGCCTCGACCCGGGACTTAGTCTGTACACCAAACTGCTGCTGCCGTCCAAACCCACCACATCAGAGGCTGAAACATTAAACAAAGCAGAGACATCAGCATGTTTGTGTGTGTAGAAGCCATTTATCCAAACTTTTTGGTCAAAATAATGTTAGCAGTCAGAAAACGAGATTTCAGAGAAATAAGCTCTGATAGTTTCTCCCAAAGTTTTTGATGGGAACCAAACCTTCAGGATAATTTCATCTTAAAAAGCTGCTAGAAATATAAATTTTTAAACATCTATATTCTTCTAACAAAAGGAAATTTAATGCCGTTTTTGTTATTCAAAACAAAAGTAAACTCATCTTTATTAAGTAAAAATTTGTTCAAACTTGTAAACAAACTGAATTCAAACACAAAATTCACACTGCAAAACCAAATCTTACCAAATATTCAGCAATAAATAGGAGCTTGTTTTAAGTCAATTCCTTAAACTGATTTTAAGAAAAGTGCTAATTCAACTTGTGAAATAAATTGCAGTGGTAATAGTATTTATTGAATTATTTAAGGAATTAACTTAAAACAAGCTGCTATTTTTTGACGAATATCTACATGTAAGTCATTTTTGTCTTATTTCAAGTGATCTAAGATATTTGCACCAGAAATTAGACAAAAATACTTGTTAAGATTTTATGGTTTTGAGGTGTATCATTTTAAAACCCTCCAAAACATCTATTTAAAGCATGGAGAGGTTTCTTTATGACTTGAACAAGTGCATTTTGCAAAAAAACTCCAAAAACAAAAATCCTTTTTCTCTCAGAAAATATTTTCTCCGTTTCTGCTCTACCAACTTGTTCATTCGTTCGCATCACATTTGTATTTGTTGTGGCTGTGGTGTATGAGTTCCTCTTATGGCATTGATTAAGAAATAAAATAAACTTTTGTTTGGATGTTTGGAGGTTTGAAGCACCTGAAATATTAACACACAAACAATAATCAACAAGTTCATTAGTTCTGTCATTATTTGTTTCAACATAAAGTTTAGAATCACTCAATAGCAAAGCATTTAAAGATCCCTTAATTGTTTATTATCACCTGCAGCTCTGACCATTAAATCAATTAAAACCACTTATAACGCTCATTAGGATCCACTATAAGTTAAACTAATGACTAATTCTACAAGCATGAGAAACTGTGTGATTTTTTTCTTTGTTAAACCCCAGAGACTGTAATGAGAGCAGTGAAGGATGGAGACTCACTGTACGGACATCCGTAGGCCTCCAGGCGCAGTCCGATCCGCCCGCTGCGATTCCAGTCCAGAGGAATGAGGCGCAGGAAGCGAGCGACGACCAGCTGCTGCAGTTTGTACTGAACCACGCTGTCTGCGTTAGAGTTACCTGGAAAAGACTGGAAACACACAGGAGACATGATAAACAAACTACAGTTACTCAGAAATATCTTCTTACCGCCTTACTCACTAGTGCATATCTCAGCAATCAGGAGCCTGGAGTAATTTGAGAAATTTTTCATATTTAGGATGAATACATGAAGGCAACTTTAGTTTGGTCGCTAACTTTGGGTTCGTTCACACTGCAGCCTGAAGTGACTCAATTCCAATTTTTTTTGCCAATTCCGATTTTTTTTTTTTTTTCCCCCGGACCGTTCTCACTGCCAGTAAATGTGACCTGCATGTGTTCTGCAGTCTGAATGGGCAAACGACCTGAAAGTGTCCCGCATGCGCAGTAGAGGGCGCTATAGCGTCAGCGTTCTCAGTGATCTGCCAACCGCCATAGAAGAAGAAGAGCTCAGTGTTTGAGGAAGTAAACATGGAGGCTAACGGTGGAGCTTAGCTACATATTAGAAGTTGTTGTCCAACCGGAGCAGCATATTAACAACTTAATCCTCATATAGTCGTCATGGTTGTTGTTTTTCTTCCCACTTGCGCGTATCAGGACACAGAATAGTGAGATTTGTTGAGAATCAGTGACATTCAGTTTGGATGAATGAGTCCTGGACGTTATGGTCACATTTGAATCTGATACGTATCGGATATGAGTCACATTGGAAAAAGAATCTGACCTGAGCTGTTCACACTGCCATGAAAAGATCGGATATAGGTCACATTACGTCAGAAACATCGGAATTGGGTCACTTCAGGCTGCAGTGTGAACGCGCCCTTAAATATCTGCATATATAACTATATTTAGTAAAGTTTACTCAATGGTAAAAAAGGAACCCTTCATAAATAATTTCTAATGGATTTTTCAAAATTATACTGATTGACATAGTTCTACATGTTTTATCTGTACAACATAAGAGATGTCTACATTATCTACCACTCATAAGTGTTTTTAAAAAAATATATAAAAATTCAGACTGAACAGTAGTAACTGAAGCCACTCCAGTTGTACAGTTAAGAAAAATGAAGCAATCAGCATTACAGAAAAATGCGCTCCAGTACTTCCTACTTTCACTCTCTCTAAGCTCTGAGTTCACAGGAGTTCCAAAACACTCTGAAATGTCAGGGAGATTGTGAGAGTTTATGCAGAGTGTCAGGTCAAAATGCTTTTAATCCGTAAGAAGCCCTTCTCTGGTCCGCCTGAGAAGATCCTTAGTATTTAGCTTAGCTGGATTCTCTCCGCATGAGTGAAGTTCCTCGACTCAAACGCTAATCAAAATCCCCTCTTAGCCCTGAAGCCTGCAGCGTTTTGACTCCGGATAAATGTCCTCCTAAATGTACAATACAGCATGGTTCCTACCTGCCAGCTGTTGATGTACTGGAAATATATTTTAAAGAGAAGACTCTGCCCCAGTTAGACTGATCGAGCACAATAAAGGGACCTATTAAGAAAAATTCACATTTTGCACAACAGGTCATAAACAGCCCAAATGCTTAAAACATTGAAAGCTGTTTTTGGAAGTAAGTTAATGTTTTTTGGTGACTTGAAAACCATCCATTTCCAAAAACGTCCAAACTGTTGAGTCACAAACTGTGCCATTACTTAGCAACCCCAGTCCGTCACCTAGCAACCCAAGTAGAGCTCCAGCATCTTTGGTCAGCTGGTTTCACTGCTGCACAATGGCTGCTGGAAAAGACAAGTGTTTTGTTCACTTACCAAACGGAAGCCACGGGCTGCATTCTTGTTGGTTGTGCAGGAGGCGCTACTTCTGCTTTTCAAAGATGTACGGTTGTAGAGTTGTGCATCTGTTTGCAGCCATTTACATGTGCGAGTGTAAATGTTGAGTTGGGTGGGGGGTGGGGGGGCACTGCCAGCAGCAACTTATATGGATTTAAAGTGACAAGAGGCTCTAAAACGGCTCATTGTGAAGAATAATTCTGGATTTTTAAAACGATTCTGAGAAAGAAAAAAAAGTCAAAATTTTGAGTGCCAAGTCAGAATTTTACCTAATTTCTTTTGGTGGCTCTAATCCTCTTCCATATAGAAATGTTTTGTATTAAACACAAATTTAATGTAAGTTTGTACCAAGGAAACGCAACATCACAGCATAAACGCTCAACCACATAGAGATTGTTTGTCTCCCATCTCCTCACTTCTGTTATATTTTCAACTGACTTCATTTGTACCTCTGACAGGCTGAACATGAAGAAGTTCAGCTTTGGAGTTTCTTCAAAATACACAACAAAACACCCAGAGTGAGCGAGTCAACGCTTCAGGCTGGTCTCAGCTCCCTCTGCAGCCGTCAACAGCAGCTTCAAGTGTTTTGGCAGCAGGTCAGGACTGTCAGCTGAGCTCTTTCATTGGTTCATCCATTATTAATGAAGAGTCAAAGGCTCCTGATGACTGTGATAATTTACTCAGGAAGGGCTGATCCCTGCAGACTATAATTGTTAAACACTAAGTGCTACATAAATACTAGGAGAGTTAAATTGAACTGAAGCTTCAGCAAATTTTTATGACTTTCTGGACTCACCCCTATGCTGTCCTCCTGTCTGTACTGCTTCCAGTTGTGTCCCGTGTCGCTGAACATCAGCTGGTAAGACGTCAGCCAATCAGAGCTGCCGTAGCGGCCCTGTGTGGCGACGGTGGTGATCTTGGTTCGATCGCCCAGGTTCACCTCCAGCCACTGATACTGGTCTGAGGTGAGGGGGGACCAGCCTCCAGCTCCTGCAGAAGAAAGAAAAAGTGTTTGATAGATTTCAGACTTTTACTCCTTAAAGTAAATTATGTGGATGAGGGGAATAAATTTATAGTTCATATTAAAAGTCTATCCTCATTTTTTCTAGAATCTGGACCTCTGTAGTCTATTTTGCTTCTTTACTTGTTAATAAAACTTATTCATTTCAGACCAAAAGTAATAGTAGTAATTTACAGCTGAAGAATGTAACTTTTATTTTAAAATATGTTTTTTTACATATTTGTTAAAACTATGATTTCGTGATCACTTTTGAAATCTCCTCCTCCCTGTGCTGCTGTTTTCATCTGAAGAAATAACAAAAACAACCAATCAGAGCAGTGCACACACAGGCTTGATTGACAGCGCAGAGACCCACCTCCTGATTGGTTACTTCTAGTTGGCATGGGGAGAAGGCAGAGGAACATGATTTTTCATATATTATCCGTCTTATTTTGCCACAACGTAATGATAATTTCAACAAATTTAAAAAATATTTCTTTTAAAAGTTAGATACTGCAGCTTTAAGACTGCATAACTCAAAGCTTTACAGGATATTTATTACTTATTGCATATTTCACTTAGTTCATTTAGCACCCATGCAGATGTGTCCTGTAGTAAAGCATCGATTTCTATCATACTGAAAGTCTACTTTGTGTTTATTGGTCATGAAAATGCCTGTAAAACTGTTGATTTTGCAGAATTTTAAACATTTTACAGCTATTGTGAAAAGGGTTTTATAGATTTACTTCAGATATCGTACAGTCATGTGACAAACTATTTACACCCCATGATTCAGAAGATTTTAAGACCACATTTAGCAGCAATGACTCAATATTTGGTTTCTGTATAATTGATTCATTCATGTTGTTGTGAAGGAACTTCGATCACATCCCATTTCTTCAGGTTATTGATATACAGCTCAAAAATTTGATTTTGCTCAAATTAAGGCAAGTTTATTTGCAATGTAAAATTCAAACAACAAATTAATTTAAAGGAAATTAAAACCTAGAAATAGATTAAAATAATAACACCAAAGTCACTTATGTCATTTGTTAACATTTAATGCTGAATTTGCTCTTCTCTGTAGATTAAGAGGAATTCCCCAAACAAAGCATTACCTATAAAAGTTTAAATAGTAACATATTGAACAGTTGTAATGAATGTCAAAATGTTAGCCTTCCTCCCCTGATATGGCTGTGCTGAAAAGCTGCATAGCGGCACATTGATTAGTGCTGCAACTTCTCTGTCAGATTGGTTCCTTATCCATTTAAAATATCATCAATAAAAGGTTTTAATGTCAAGCTTTGAGCAGTTTCACAGCCAATATAAAGGTCTGTTTCTTCAACTGAACACTACTAATAAGAAAAGCTTTATTTTCTGCATCTAGATGTTAAACTTTTATCTTGTTTTTTGGTAAGTGTCATGAGCTAAATCAGGCAGTTTGTCATTTGCTCGCTTTATTTTACCTGCTTTGGCAAAAGAATATTCCATTTTACATATGACTTTAGTGGAGAAATAAAACAAACTAATCAAGAGAAAACAATTACTGTTTAATTTGAATGAATATTCCTCCTCGATTTGTAAAAAAAAAAAGCACGAAACAAATTTATTTAGTACAGAAGAGGAATTAAAGCCACTGAAAAAACATCTGACATTAATGTCAAAAATATTAATTTTGATCTCATAAGATTATAGTAAGGAAAAATTAAAATTTCATGAAAAATGTCAGAATTTTGAGGAAAAAATCCCAAATCCTGAGAAAAAAGTCAGAATTCTAAAAAAGTCAGATTTTATAACAAATCTGAACTCTTTCAAAAACAAAAAATCGGAATTCTGAGATTATTGTCAGAATCTTAAGAAAAACTGAAAAAAAAAAGAAAACATGACTTGCCTTACTAACAGCACCTAAATGACCACAAGTTAAAATTTCTAATCCAAATACTTGATCCACTTTGCTGGCTGCATATTCTTCAATATCTTTATTACATGTATGCAGTGCAAAATCATTTAAAGTTTGAGTATTTTCTTCTTGTTTTAGGGTTTCAGAATCATGTCTGAACATAAAAACACTGTGTAAAAACGAATCAGTGTCGTCGGGTGGAGGTTCAGGCTGATCTTTCCAGAGCTAAAGGCCAGAGTTTATAAGCGCTTCACTACCAGATGTGTCCAAAGACAGCAGAACAGAAAAGCGCAGACATCCTGACCTTTACTTGTGACAATTAGACAGCAGAGAAACAGAGAGCGGGATCTGAGACAAATGTGTCGGTGACTGAGGCGTTGCAAAGATTTACTGGGTCCTCCCTGTCAGATGTAATTGAAACAGAGAAAAAGTGATGGCTGAATATTTCCTGTCATGGCGGCTCCTTCATATCAAACACAATGCCATGGATTCTGCTGCTCAGTGACAGAAAGAAGTTCTAATAACATATGTTTTACATGCTTGGATTTAGAAGTGAACTTTTGACTTACACTAGTTAAACTTACAAAGCAAAATTGGGTTCAAAAATGCATTGATTAAAGAGTTTTGTAAATTTTTGTTTTGTACTGTCAAGTAATTGATACCTTGGAATATGTGTTGATATCCGATGCACCGTTAGCTTCTACAGGAGATGATTTATGTGGATGAAGTGGCACAAAACGACCTCCTGTAACCAGGGCTGTATAATAATATCGATATCTCGATATATATATCGATATTTTCTTTCCTGGAAAAAAAAATCAATATTCATCTGCAAGTATCGTAACATCCAACTGTCACCTTGTTCACTCACTGCTTGCTTCACCAGG
>CAEGAF010104258.1:0-13775 GCA_903067075.1 Micropoecilia bifurca
CTTTTATGGAACTCTTTCATTTTAAAAGAAAAGGACTGTTTTTATTGTCGCCAAAGAAAAGTGGCCTTTTGTAATAAAAGATTGTAAATTTGATCGTTTTTAGGTTCTTGAGTTGTTTGCTCTCCCTTGTGTCAGAACTGAGCGTGGGGCCATATTGGTCACAGTTGGACTACAAAAACACAAAATATTACAAAGTATTTTTGGTCTATTTTATTATTAATATCTTACTATTCTTGAAATAAGAAAAAAAACTTTAAAGTAACTTTTTGGCAAGAAATAAAAGCTTATTTTAAGTGAATAATTCCATAATATTGATGAAAAAGTTTTATTTCCACTGGGAAACTATTTCACTTTTCTCCATCGTAAGTTAATCTGCCAGTGGAACCAGAACTTTTTAAAAATCTATTTCTAGGGATTATTGATTTAAAACAAGCTCCTATTTCTTACTGAAAAATTACTTTTAGGTTAGTTTTGTCTGATTTATTCACAATCAAAAGTATACCAAAAATACTTGTTAAGATTTTGTGTTTTTGCAGTGTAAAATGTTTATTCTCTCAAAGCCTGAAGGGAAATCTCTGCAGAAAGTTGATTTTTCTGAGATTCTGTGCTAATTTTCACTGCCTCTGGTATCAAATACTCATCTATTAAAAGATTAGATCCTGTTTTCCAATAATCACTCGTTTCTCTGAGCGTCTGACCCGACTGAGATGATCGGACAGAGTAAACTTCTGTCCTCTTGACCCAGATGGTCTTGGACACAAAACCCAGAGTTAATTTTTTTCCCCATCATGCCGTAGTTCCATGACTCTCCAGCTCTGATGTTTTATGGATCCAGATGTCGCCGCCTGGTATCTAACAGCTTTATCCTCCAGAGAAACAAAACATTTACAAATGTTTCCATCTGAATCAGGTGACTTATCAGCTGTGGAGGCGATAAAAGGCCAATAAACTGAAAGGTGTCGAAGTGAGTATGTGAGTGAGGTGAGGAAATAAAAACACTGCAAACATTACAAAACATTTTTATCCAATTTTAGTGCAAATATCTTAGCACACTTGAAATACGAGAAAACTAAGTACATTTTCAGCAAAATACAGGAGCTTATTCTAAGTCAATAATTCCTTATCATTCTTACAAAAAATACTAATTCCATTGAGAGATTATTTAATTTATAACAGGACATTTTCCCCATATTTTAAGTGAAATAATCTCCCAGTGGAAATGATATTATTGACCACCTCCTATATCCAGCTGAAAATGTACTTTTATGTTAGTTTTGTCTTATTCAAATTAAGATATTTGTACTAAAACCTAAAACCTAAACAGAAATACTTGGTATGATTTAGTTTTTTGTAGTTATTATGGCTGCAACATACTTTGTCTATAAAAATGTTACGTTTTGTACCTTTTTGCAACATTTTTAATCCAATTGAAATGAATCTCTTTGACTTAGACCCTGGAAAATAACTTGTGTATAAATGATGTTGTAAATGTTTCTTAATATTAATAAAAAAAAAAATAGAAAATGTAAGTTTCAGGAAACTTTATGCTTTTGATGGCATAACTTACTGAAACAGTAGAAACTACAAAGTCATCAGTTTCACAAAGTGGAAAATACTGAAGCTCAGTGATTTTACCTGAGCAACAAAACCTAATATGAACTTAAACTTTTCTCCTTCCCTGATTTTAGGATAAGTTTTTGCATAGAATGAATATAAACTGGAAAGTTTGAACATGAAGGGGACTAAAGCTTTTTATGAAGCTTTGTTTTACATTTCTGAAACAGCTTCTTATTTAACATTGCATCCTTATTGTCTCAGTAAATACAACAAATAAATCACAGATTAAAACACTATTTAGCAGAGCAAAATCACAAAGATCAATTAAATACTGCCCTTATTTTCTTCCATCCATCCATCCATCCATCCATCCATCCATCCATCCATCCATTTTCTAACACTCTTGTCCTTTAGTGGGTCAGGAGGTCCTGCTGCCTCTCCAGCTGACATTCTGAGTGAAAGGCAGGGTCACCTGGACAGGTAACCAGTCTGTCACAGGGCAACACACACACACACACACGCACACACGCACACACCTAAGGAGAATTTAGAGAGGCCATTTAACCTGACAGTCATGTTTTTGGACTGTGGGAGGAAGTCGGAGAACCCAGAGAGAACATTGTCCTTATTTACTGTGACAATGATGAGGGTCAAGGCCACAGCACTGCGTTTCATGCTAACCTCAGCTAGCATCTTAATAACAAGCTAAGAGTAGCAATGCTAGGTTTTAGCCTTTTTTCTGACTATATTTTTTATAAAAGTAACCTTTAAAGTAATCTCACCATTTTATCTGTTCCTAAAGAAGTAAGTTATATTATTTTAAAAAATACTCAGACATCTTTTATATAACTAGCACACACATCTGTTAGCATTGAACATGAAGTCTGATCTCAACCACCAAAATATTTAATACATCTAAACTAAAAAAAACCACTAAAGTTTCTTAAAACAAGAAAACCTTAAAGTTACTTAGCTTGCTGATGTTAGCTGGCTAAGCTTAGCTTTGCTAGCTTGGTAACTAAACTAATATCTGGCTAAACCAAAGTGTGTTTTGTAATGTTTTGTAAAAGTCTATTGTATTTTATAAAAACTAGAAAGAATAATATAAGTTTTGTGCTAATATCCATTTGGCTTTTCATCTGTTTACACTGACAAACTGAACACTGAGTTGGCCAGAACGGATGGACAGAACAGCTCAATGTGAATAAAACTGGTTCAGATGCAGACAGGTTGTTGGTTGACTCATCTCTGTTGACTGCCTGTGTAAAGTCAAGGTCCTCTGACATGTTTGCTAATTAAACAAGCATCACTTCTGACGTTAACGTCCTTCAACTGGTCAGTCAACACCTGCAGAGCAAGTTAGAACCAATGAGGGCCAACATCCTGCAGAACAGGAAACAACCAGTTCAATGCTGGTACCTCGACCCCATAAAACACTAGCATGGACCATTAGCATCCTTGGACTTCAGGTTATCATCTATCTGACCTTTAACACCTGCAGTTCTTCATTTTGCCTTTATGTAGTATTTAGTGCCACCCAGGTTTGTCTAATAATGATTATTCTTCTGCTTTCTTTGTTAGCTACCAATATTTTCTAACTAAAACCACAGCTGTGTCCCTCACATCATAAAATACCAAAAGCAGACAGATTTACTGTTTATCCACCACTTTGGCTTTGGCTTGAGTGAAACTGAGACTTGGAAGTTTTACAGTCGACAGCTGAGAGCAAAGCAAAACCTCTTTCTGCTTTCCAGTGATGGAGATTACAGAGACATGATGCCTCCATCTGCCTCTGTTCCTCCTCGTTTTCATTCCTAGTCTGGAGGACAAAACTTTGACAAACTTTAAATTGCGTCTCACCCTCCAAACTTGAACTTGCTGTTTTCTCCCAGGAAAACCTCCTTGTGTTTCCTGCGGCTGGAGCTGCGGCCGCCGGTCGCCGTGGCAACAAAGCTGGCCGCCGCCAGAGCCAGGCAGGCCAACACGTCCGCCTTCATCTTTCACAGCTCTCCCTGCCAAAACCGACACCAGAGCAGCATCATCCCCGCCGCGGCGAGCGCCCCGGTCCGCCGCCAGGAACATCCAGGAACATCCACACTCAGGGCCGGAGGGTCGAGTCCAGCATGCGGACCGACGCCGCCTCCGCTTCACGGCTCCTGGCAGCAGGACAAACCTCCTGACTGCCTCCTGCTGCTCCTCGCTCTGCCTGCTTCGCCTCCGGGTCGCGGTTCTGTCTCTGATTAAAATCGATATGAATCTATTCCTCGCGGCGACAGAGGAATGACACTAATTCCACCCAAATCCTCTTATCCACGGCCTCAGAAATCTTTCACTAACCTACAAACAGTCCGTCTCGCTCACATTCGCTCCCATCAGTAATCAGGATTTTCTCGGCGGGACAATGAAAAAGCTGCACCTGTGGATTATCTGGGACACCTTCACGTGTCGGTGTGAATGTGGACGCAAGCAGAGGTCAGCCGGGGAAAACGCAGGAAAACAGTGTCAAGATAATTGAGGATTGAAGTGGAGAGAAATGAGTCTAATCCAGAATAACACCTGTGGAAGGAGTTAGAAATCTGGCTCTGCTGCTGCACTGTGTTAAAATAATGTTGTGATACATAAACAGAGACGTTTTCATCCGTCACTGACGTTTTCTTAACTGGTTAAACGTTCTGCTGTTTTGTCTTGGTCAAAAGTTTTCAGAATATCAAAACATGATGAAATGAGAGAAGCAAGAGAAAAACACGACTTCAAAGAGATTATGGAAAATTATCTCTTCATTTCCAACTCAGCCTCTTCAGGAGGAAGCAGAAAAAAATGACTGATTTTGCTGAACCTTTTTCAAGACGTTGGGGTCAAAGTTGCACATTTTTGAGCTTTATTTTCACAGTCTTACAAAAAACATTGTAAGTAACATAACCTTCCCTTTCTGCTAGTTGTATTAGGGCCATTAAGGTTTTCCACCAAAATACTCAGACATTTTGAAATTAATCTAACAAATTTTCTAGAAAAAAATGGTAAATTTCTGAGTTCCTGCAGTAAAAACCTTTCAACTTTTGAAATGTCTTTGTTTTTCTAGAACATTTGACATTAATCATAGTTTAGCTGCATGCAGGAGCTTTACAGATTACACTGTTTATTAGGAGAAAAACTGCAAAGCTTTTGCCTTTTTCTCTGAATGATTGGAGGTAAAACTTTCAAGGGATTTCAAGAAACAGGAAGTTACATCAGAAGGGGTTTAGTAAAAATTTAGCCGAATTGCAATGAATGGTCAGAAAAAAAGGAAATACAGATTTGCTGAAAATTTGCAATGACTGGTGAAAATTTCTGCTTTTTCTTGTTGCAGGTAGAGAAGCAGGAAAACATTGTTTTTATTTTTCATTGCAGTGACGTTTTTATGTAGGAATCAGGTTCCTCAAAGTATCTCGGGTGGAGGACACTTCAGGTTTTCCTGTGAGGAGAGAAACAAAGAGAGGAAGACAAATGTTTACGGACGGCTTTTCAAGCACTGAACTCTTTTTCTTTCTCATAAATTCTCAGACTTGTGTTTCCTCCTGAACAAGTAATAAATACTCTAACAAAACTTCTGGTTTAGACGCAGACATAATAAATCTTACAGGTTCTTTAAACTCAGATCATTGCCAGTATTAACTGGACCTGCTTTGTGTAGCTCCTCTCACTGTAAACTCATATTTCTCACCTTCTTCATCTTTCTTTGGAGCCATTTTGAACCTGGGTTGATGCAATACAGTCCTTTCTCAGTAATGACCCTATAAAGACAGAAACATCACAGATTAGCAGGATTATCACTGTTGTTTGACTCCATTAGTCCTTTTAGGTTCAGGAAACAAATAGATAAAAGATGCATTCACAGTTATTATCTGGATGCTGGAAAAGCAGGGACAAAGTGACCAGAACTAGTCCTACTACTAGTTCAGGAACGCAGACAAAGAACAATTAGGAAACCCGAATCAATATCCATTTCTTTTAAATGGTCACATCTCAGTGTCATTTTATTATCTCTGGACAGAAAGTCCAGCACTGACGGCTGTTTTACCACCTGACAGTCCAGCAGAATCAGTTGGATTTGGAACCAAAGTTGCAACATTTGTTGTACTTGTACTGAATCAAACTACCAAGCCTTTTGAGCTTCCTGTTCCCCTCCTCACCTGTGGGGGCGCTGCACCTAAAACCACTGCAGGAAGCAACATGAAAACCTCTGAAGGAGACATTGAGCGCAACTTCCTGTTTCACAAAATGTAAATAAAGATGGAGTGGCGTCAGATTTTAGTGGATGGAGGATTTTTCTTTGGTCTTGAACTAAAACCCTGAATCATTTCTCCTGCTAGAGCTAGCCTTTGTTTTGGTTTTATTTACCCAGAATGCCTTGCGCTGTAGTCCATTTCCTGTTTTCAGAGCGGCCTACGGTCTGCTCGGTGTTCACATATTCATTCAAACCAAAGTTAACTTCAACCGAACAGAGACCGAGCAGAGTTCACGCCTCCCCAAACAAACCGGGACGGTGTGAACGCAGCCCATAGCGTCAGATTCAAAGCTGAACCACTAGGGGGAGCTAAGCTCACAAACCTACTGCACTCTAAGCAATGGCGCAACTACACATTGTTCAGGTGGATGCGAAAACATAAATCGGAAATGTTTATTATTATGTAAAAATCATTATTATATATGTTTATTATGTTTATTCAGTTAAAAATGTTAACTATGAAAAAACATATTCACCTCCAAATCATAGAGCAGCAAATAGAGCGGCTGCTCCTGTCGTCTTTTATCCTTTTCTTTTTGTTACGTCTTTATTTTCTTAAAATAGTCCACAAACTATCACTATTGCTTCTACATCGTCGTTATAAATTCCCGTTTCCCATGTTAAGGGTTTGGTGGATTTTCTTCTGGAATCACGATGTTCGTGACTGGAATCAGTTTGTGTTGCTCCTGCCTTGGAGACACGAACCGATTGAACCTGTTGGACTTTTATCAGCTCTTTGGTCACAGAGGTTTGGAGAATCGGCCAACATGAGAGACAATGATACCTGAAATGTTTATATCCACAGCCTGCTTGGTCTCTACTGGTGAAGCAGGTTGAAGCTTCATTGCCTCATTAGCAGCCGGTCACCGCATGTTATGCAGAGCGGCTTGTAATGTGAGACTCACCTACCGGTCTGGGATAAATCCATCCTCCTGTCTCTCTGGGCCTTTTCTCTTCACAAAGAATCTTCCCAAAGACCCCTGATCTGTTTCTTCCTCATTTTGCTGCTTGTGGCTCAGTGTTGGCTCGCAAGTAACAGAGAGAATCCAATTAAAGGATTTTCAAAATAAAAGATCCTCCAGACTAAACTAATACATAAAACGGAAATATTTAATTATTTATTGCGCGGACCAGTACCAATTGGTCCACGGACCGGTACCGGTCCACGGACCGGGGGTTGGGGACCACTGCTCCAAGAAACCTGTGGTCACACCTGGAGCAGGAAGAGATAAAAGATGAAGTTGATCTGCATTTGCTGCACTTACACATAGAAATGTTGAAAACAGGAGGGTCTGGGTTTCTGTTCGAAACACTCAACGATCTTCAGTCTGACTGCATTTGATCCTTCATCACAGCAGGGAAGGACGACATGACCTCTGTCTTTATCAGACGAACAGCCTGGAGGAAGAAACGTCAGAAAAAAACATGGAGAAAACAAGGTTTTACTGTCAACACTGTATTTATTAAAGCTTCAAATGTATTTATAACACACAATGTTTCAAAAAGCATTAAGAACCAACACCTATATACATATATAGGTGTTGTATCTATTTTTTCCCCAGAAAACGTCCCATTTAGCCGAGTCAATGTGTTTTAACTAAAACTCTGAGGTGTGAGATGTTTACTGAAGTCCTGCAAAGGGTGCAAATTTTAATGTTTTTATCTTTTTTAATCCTTTTTCTTATTCTTTTTAAAAAAGTCTCTGTCTTTGTGTTTTTATTTTAATTATATAAAGCACTTTGAAATGCCTTGCTGCTGAAATGTGCTATACAAATAAAATTTGATTGATTGATTGATATATAGTTCTTTTTGCTGTTTTTCAAATTAACATTAATCATTAAATTAACAGATGATATAAAATGCAACAGTACAACATGATGTTTTTATTATACTGTATTCTTTGTTAAATTAAATAATATTGTCTGTAATCTTTTATTTTTTCTTACTTGTTAATATTTTCCTTCCAAACAGTCTGACTTTCTAGAAATCCTTCAAAAATATAGAGTTGGAGAATTTTGTGATCTAAAGGTCAGGAGGTTTTGTTGAAAGAATAGATGTTATTTCCTTGAACTTAAGGTCAGTAAAACCAGCCTGATATTTGCTAAAAATGATCAGATTAAAAGTAAATTTTAAACATTTTTATATTTTAAATTCAAAGTGTGATGTCTGCATGTTCAGACAAATTGTAGATTTCCCATCTGAGGTATATTAAGGTCTGAAATTGTTTCTGTTTGAAGAGGAATTGCTTTTTTCCTGTAGTTGTTTAAAATGGTTGGTGCTGAATAAACGCATTAAATTGAATTTATTTTAATGCACAAGGTTCACCGTGTTGGTTTTTTATCTTGGTTGAGGTGAATAATCAAGAGTTGAATTAAAACCACAACACAAAATGCTGTTAATATTGAATATGTAGATATTCATGAAGGCTGTTTTAAACTTTCTGTTTACTAAAAAAAAAATTCTTTGATGTCATATATTTATTATTTATAAACCAACAATCTTTGCTTTTAACAAATAAAAAATTTTAAAATTTGACTGTGGATGAAAAGAAGAAAAATGTCATTAAACCCTGTATTATTTTAAAAGTACGTTACCAGCAGATGCAATGAGGACGAACCAAACAGCCGAGATGGACAGAAACATTTTGCTGCTGATGTTTGGAGTCGTCCAGATGTTGGTTCTGCTCTGCAGTGAAACGGTTTGGACCTGCAGCTCAGTCGACCTTTACAGCCTTAAATAAGTTAAATAAATACCAGGAAATGCTTTTTTAAGCAATGACACTTCAGAGGAACATTCATGAGGTAAGTGCTAGGAACAAACAGAAATGGTCACAGGCAAAAGAAACAGGAAAACCACATTCTTAGGTCACAATCTAAAGCCGCCTCAGCTGCTTCTCCTTCTTACTTTATTATATATTTGCGTTGTAGAAACTCTGCTGGTGAGATTACAATGAGATAATGTTGCACAGGACAGAGGAGGCCATCAGATAAGCAACAGAGCTAAACTAGACCATAAAAACCAAGCTTAACCCTTCTTTCTTACGTCGCTCTTGATGGTTGGTGGTTGCCGTAGCAACCGGTCGCACTCGGCTCCTCCCCTTTTTCTGTCGCCATCTGTGACTGCGGTCAACTCTGTGGTTTCTTACTACGAATATTAACAAGTTGCATTTGCTTTTTGACAGACTTTTAATGCTTTAACCAAACCAGAAGTCATGACTTTACAAAGTTTAAAAGCAATTTTAGTTTTTCAGTCGGTTGTTAAACTGATTTTACTGCTACAGCCAAACGGACCAGTTAAAGTTTTCATTTCAACAAATGTCAGACCAAAACATTTTCATTAGATACTTCTGAATCACAGATCAGGTCAGAGTTCAAGTCAGCCCTTAACCAAATCCGATAAATGTATGTAAATGGGCATTTTTGGAGCGGCCTAGTCAAAGTTTGATAAGAAAATAAAATGTTTAAGCTAAAATGAGGAATTGCATAAATATTCATGCTCCTTCAAGTCAGTCTGCACATCCAGATGCTGCAGTTTTCCTCCTTTCTTCCTGCTAAACTGTTCCAGTTCTGTCAGGCTGGTAAGAATCAGCTCGGAACAGTTCTGGGCTTTGACTAGGCCGCTCCAGAATAACCATCTTGTTGTCTTCATACCGTTTCTGTATAACTTTACCTGAAACATAAATGCTCTCTTAAACTTTATCTCTTTCAGATGGAAACTAATTGTCCTGCAGGACTTTCCCCTGTTTACTCAATAGCTTGTTTTAGTATCCATTCCCTGACTTGTACTTTCAACAACCTTTTTTCTGATTGGTTGGAGGGTTCTTCAGCCTTCATGCTGTAATGTTAACCAGGATTAACCAGTGAATATTACAATTCCTGCTCTCTGATCTCCATTAAATTTAATTGTTAAATAAAGACGACCAGCACCAACTGGCTCTGTTGCTTTAAATGGGGTGAATATTCAATCAGATTTTACTTTGACATTAAATGTTTTTATGTTTGTTTTGTGTAAAAAGTTGTTGATTATGAATGTAAAAGCAATAAAAATGTAAAATGTTGAAGGGAGTGAAAACCTTTTATTGCCAGTAAATGACAGAGGAAGTGTTGTTTTTACACATTCTGTCTTATCTGACAGGTTTCTGAGGAGATACATCACTGGTTTGTTTTTAGGTTGTGGTGACCCTGCAGGGTCCATTTCTGATGTTATGTTGAAAAACCTGCAACTCATTTTAAGAAAGAAGAAAAATCCCCACTGGTGGTTTTTTAATCTCCTGCCTACAGAAAAACAGTCCAACATTAAATTTAATTGTTAAATATGCGAAGTCAAAGTTTATTGATTCTTTCTGAGCCATTACAGCAACAAATAGATGATTTAACATAAAACAGACAGCAAACAGGCGGCTTGTATGGATCTGTGATCTGGTTCAGCTGCGTTCACACCAGTCCTGGTCAATCTGATTTAATCCAGTCCATTTGGTCCGTACAAAGTCCGGTTCGGTTGGGGATGTGAGAACATTGGTTCAGGTCGAAACATTTATCTCAGCTCAGTTGAAATGATCTCTGGTGCAGTTTTACTGAATATGTGAACCCTAAGCAGAACGCAGACCACTCTAAAAGCTGGAAGTGGACTATAGCGCAGGGCATTCTGGGTAAATGCAACCAAAACAAATGTTAGCCTAGCGCTAGTGGGAGAAATGGCTCATGGTTCTTTACCAAAGACAAAAGAGAAAAAACAGGTAAAATCTGACGTTACTCCACTTTTGTTCACATTTTGTGAAGAAGGAAGTTACTCAGTGTCTTCTTTAGAGCTTTTCATGTCGTTTTCTTTAGTGGTTTTTGATGCAGCGCCCCCACAGGTGAGGGGTGCTGGTGCCTCTCCAGCAAACATTTCAGGTGAGAGGTTGGGTCCTGCTGTGATTTGAGTTTTCTGTGATATTTTTGTTCCCTGAGAGTCTCTGTGGTTTCCTGTCTCTTCCCCCAGGTGTGTCTCATTTATGTGATTATTCCTGTGTATTTAAGGCACCTGTTGTCTCTGCATCTTGTCGGATCCTTGTCGTATTAAGTCTTGTGGTTATGTGGCCGTTTATTGTCTCAGTAGAACCGTCTCTTGTCCTGTGTCGGCTTCAGCTCGCCTGTTCAGTCGATTTCAGATCAGTTGCTGCCAGTGTTAGCTTTAGCTTTCCGCTCACTGTGCTGCTTCTGGGACTGTTTTGAGCTGCAGTCATCATTAAACATGCATCTTCACTTCTACCTGGGTCTGCTCAGCGTTTTATCTGACCACACGTTCACCCTGGACGGGTCGCCAGTCTGTCGCAGGGGATCGAGTCTTTCAAAGGGTTTAGTTTTCAGTGTGTGCAGTGAGAAGCAGCTGAAAATGTACCAAATGTTGCAACTTTGATCCCAAATTAAACTGAGTCTACTGGACTGTCAGGTGTGACAACTTTAAAACGAAGTCAATAAAGTCCTCAGTTGGTTACAAGTACTGAGATATGTAGGTGTGTGTGTGTGTGTGTGTGTGTGTGTTGTGTGTGTGTGTGTGTGTGTGTGTGTGTGTGTGTGTGTGTGTGTGTGTGTGTGTGTGTGTGTGTGTGTGGTTTCATGCTGTTTGAACTGAAAGCCTAACCACTTCCTGACCAGAGTCTTGTTAAAGTGTTTCTTCTCTTTTCATGGCAGAGAACCGACTCCTGGTCATTTATCTTCTCCAGGCTTATTGGAAAAGTTCATAAATTTAACAACTCATCACTTCAGTTCACACTGCAAAACCACAAAATCTTAACAAGTTGCAAAATATAACTTGAAATAAGTAACTTTTTAGCAAGAAATAGGAGCAATAATGTGAAATGAAAAGAAAAATGTCTTATAATCTGCCAGTGGGACTAGTTATTTTTAAGTTTATTAAGGAATTACTTCAAAAAGCTCCTTGCGGAAAAGTAACTTATCATGTGGATAAGTTCTGTCTTATCCACATGGCTCTGTGGGTAAAGTTGTCGTCTTGTGATTGGAAGGCTGCAGGTTTGATTCCAGCTTCCTCCTGCCACATCAATGTGCCCCTGGGCAAGGCACTCAACCCCAAATTGCCCACCGAGCTGCATATCCGTGTATGAATGTGTGAGTGTTTGTGAGTGTGAATGGGTGAATGTGGCTCAAGTGTAAAGTGCTTTGAGTGGTTAAAAATGATTAGATAAAGTGCTATATAAGTTCAGTCCATTTACCATTTATTTTAAATGTGCTGAGATATTTGCACTAGAAGTCTGTTAGATTTTTGCAGTGTTTGCTCTCTGGTTCTACTTTCGGCAGCCTAATTCCTCCAGGTTTCTGTCTGGTCCGTTTGAAATCTTTCCTAGAAAAGAGCAGTAAATAAAATCAACAAAGGTTTTAGTTTTAGTTTTGAGTATCAGGACTCAGTGTGTTTCTCTGACAGCAGCACATGGTCTGAAAACAAACCCCTCTGACATTTCCTGCCGCTACGATTCTAACGTAGCCAATCACAAATCAAACTCCACCCCTGGAGAAGAGGAGGTGTGTGTGTGTGTGTGTGTGTGTGTGTGTGTGTGTGTGTGTGTGTGTGTGTGTGTGTGTGTGTGTGTGTGTGTGAGAGCCGCCTATTCTCTAAATAACCTGTTGGACCAGTCAGACTAACATCGGGCTGTGAAGGCAGCTGCTCCTCTGCTCTCCTTCCTTTTTCTTCTGGATTTATGTGAACTGATTTCAGCTGAGTCACAGAAAGTTTCCGTGATTTTTACGTTTTTTTTTTTACACGTGTTTCCCAGCATTTCACTGATATCGGCTCAGTTTCAGCTCCGAGCTTCAGCCAGGAAAAGTTTACTGTCACAACTGTAAGTAACTCACTTTGACTCACATTACAGATTCAGATCTCAGTTATTTATGTGGTGGGTTTGAGGTTTTAAAGCTGGAGGTTAATTATTGTTCAGTTGATTCATGGAAATAATTAGCAGCTCGGCTGAATCCCTGGAAGTGTAAAAGTTTATTATACTTATAAGATAAGATATGAAGAGGAGATTATAAAAGACAGACAGTGGGATTAAATTTATCATTTTATCAGTTTAAGGTTTCATTGATGTTTGACATTTCAATAGAAGTTTCTTCATGGGGAGTTAAACATGAACACAGTCAGTAAAAATAAATAAATGATCATGAAACATAAGTTAATCAGTTCCTATTTTTCTACCATTTAATAATTCAGAGCAGGACAAAAAAACTCAACTTTACTGTCTAGTTTCTGGTGAAAATAATTCAGGACACTTGAAGTAAGACAAAACTAACTTACAAGTAAATTTTCAGGAAATAGAAGCTTGCTTAAAGTCAATGATTCATTAATATTGATTATTTAATGTTTAATAAGTAATTTTCTGGTGTCATAAGTGAAATAATCCACCAATGGTATTATTTACTCTTTCCTTGTAATATCCTGATATATTTAGTCAAGAAAAATCATATTTGTTACTAATAAAGGTAGTAAAGTTTGTTTCTGGATATATGTTTTGATACTTATTATTATGAATAATAATAAGCACGTTTCATAAGCAAAAACCTTTGTGTTCCCAACTTTTTCCATTCAAAGTAATTTAGCAGTTAAGTGAATTGGAACTGAATGAACTTGATGTCCACACAGATTCTTCTATCTGTTTTTTTAACCTTTATAGAGTTTAAAAGGTATTAAATACCAACGAACTGATGACAGTTCGACCTCAGTGTCACACCAGATCATTGAGTAAGACTGAAGCTGCAACACCAGATTGAGCAACTCATGAATTTAAAACAGATGCAGGAATCTGAAGAGTGACAAAAACCAGAGATACAAACACCAACCAGAGTTATAAACACCAACCAGAGATACAAACACCAACCAGAGTTATAAACACCAACCAGAGATACAAACACCAACCAGAGTTATAAACACCAACCAGAGTTATAAACACCAACCAGAGTTATAA
>CAEGAF010104277.1:0-10257 GCA_903067075.1 Micropoecilia bifurca
AGGCGTGGAGTCCAGATCCGCTTTCAGATCTTAACTTTTCACCTGAAGCAGAGCAGGATGTCCTGGGAAACTCACCTCGTCTTATCTGCTCAGTTAATTATTAGCAGTTACATTAAATATCTATCTGATACCTCAGTTCCACCTAATAGATTTTTATAGGGACATTTAACTGCCAAAATTATTTAAATGTTTCCTTCTTTTCCCTTTTTATTCTTTCCATGTTATATTTGTTTAATGTAAATGTGGCGGTGATTGTCAAACCAAATGTAGAAAGGTTCGACCTAAATGCGCGGCTGCACTGACCTGATGCTTCATACGCGTGCAAAAGGAGTCCAACGTCCAAAACTTCAAGGTAATTTTTTATGATTTACTGTTTCGAATTGGACAAGAAAGCAAAAAAGATCAAACTTTATATCGTTTCCTGTTGCTTCAGGTAAAGGCCCAGAGCCGACCCAGTGCATGCTGGTCCCATCCCAGTCTCTGACCGAACCCCCGTTCAAAAAAAAGAAACAAAAATAGATAAAACAATTATTAACCCCAAACATACGATTAAAAATAAAGAATAGCTCCAACAGTAAACGGTGAAATATAAATCAAACTCTGTGAGGAAACTCTTCGCTCTGTTCAGACGCTCAGTGAGTGAGGCTGGTTCTTATGGACGACTAATCCTGCCAAAATCAACCAGAAATACAGAAATAAACAAACAGCTTGTTAAAGTAATCAATTAGTCAAATGTTGTATCCAAAAAAACAAAAAAATCTTTTTAAAAAATATTTTATGGCATAAATTCTCAGTTTGTAACTTTTATTAATTTAACAATCATTTATTTAAAGTTTCACTTTATTTCCAATAGTTTTATTAATTCCTTTTTTCATATTCTGTATTTATCGTCACATTTTTAATATTTTTTCAGATTCTGTATTTGATACATATTTATTGTTTTCTTTTTATTATACATTGATTTATTTCATCCCTATTTACATTTTCTCCTTTGTCCGGTATGTACAGATTTATTTTTTCTTTCCTTTGTGTTTTTTAATTTTACCTTTTAAAAGATGTGAAGTGGGAGAGAAGAGAAAAATTTAAATTTCCATGTCTAATATGAAATCATGTTACAGAGAAAAATCTGAAAATCAGACAATTGGAGAAACTGAAAACTCAGAGTTCAATTTAAATGTCCATCAGTTTCACAATGCAAATTGTTTTCAATTATCAATCACATTTGTATTTATAATTCCCGATAAATCTCAACATTTCTAAATTGTGAAATATAGAAATGTATAAAATGTTCACATTTTAAAACTCAGAAATGTCAAAGATTTTTTTCAAGAAAAGTCCTGACTTTAATTATGGTTTTAGGAAATCGTCTGCTTTTCAATCTAAGAAATTTTCAGGTTTTTGCTAGAAAATCATCCCCTTTTTGGCTCTTTCTTCACAATAAAGATCTATTTAAAATAAAAACAATCTCCACTCTCCAGAAATGTGAACAATATTTTGTTGTTTGATCAACAGAAACAAACTGAAAGGTAACTATAAAGGATCAATTCCAGAAATCTTAGAAAAATTAAGTTTAGCAGAATTTTAGGTTTTCAGGAAATCAAAAACTCAAAATATTCTGTCTGCCCCAACAAACTCTCCCAAGACTCTAAAATAAATGTTTTATTGCCCATTTATATGGTAAAATAAAACAGAACCACAGCTGACCGTCACTGCAGGATTACTTTGGGTAGAAACATTTTTAACTGTTGCTGGATACAAACCTTAATGTGCCACATTGTAAACGCTGCTATGTTCTAAGCAGGGCCGATCCAAGCCCTTTTGGGGCCCTGAGCACTTTTTAATTTGGGGCCCAATACTAACAAATCAACACCAGTTGCTTTATCATTCCTAAGCTGCACTAACTGTGTAACATGGCTTCTATCACTTGTAGCCAACAACGAACCAACGTTACTATGGCTGCTGGTTTTAACTTTACTGATAAAGAAAGCAACAAACAAAAATAGGATTTTGAAAAGCAGACAGAGGCTTAAGTGTGTCACATTATTTTAACTATGTGAAAGTAATATTATCTTATAAACACTAAATTCAAAGTAAACGAGTTAAGAAGTTTAATATCTTATATTTCTAAAACTGTGGCGAAGCTAACAGCAGAAAGAGATTAAAACATGTGAAAATAACATAGAAATTGTTTTCCCATTTTTAAGTAGCGATTAGTTTGTATTTTTCAATCATTTTTGTCATGTTAGCTTTCGCTCTTGGGGGCCCCTGGGTGGTCTGGAGGCCCTAAGCAGGTCCTTAACTCGCATATGCCTTGGGCCGGCCCTGGCTCTAGTACTGTTTGCAGTGTGAGTGACAAGGCTGCCCAATGAAGCTTTGGGCAGGAAAGCTTCATTTCCACCCACCTGAAGACGAGGAGCAGCAGCAAGAGGTAGAGGACGATGAAGGTCAGGCTGGGCAGCCGCCTCCTCAGCAGCAGCAGGTCCAGAACCCGAGTCATGGCAGGTCCAGAACTGATCCCAGCTCACACCGACTCCTGCTGCCTTCTGGGTGCCAGCGGTTTGGGCTGCTGGTTCCCAGTGGGCGTGGCTGGATCGTCAACACATTGGAGCACATTGGGAATAAGAAGGGTTTGGTGAATGAAAAAAGGTTAAAAACCACCGATATAGACAGTGACAACCAAACGAGATCCAAACCCACCCACCCATAAAACCCATCACTACGGCCCCAAAGCTCTCCAAAAAACCTTGGAGGGCAGAACATCCATAATATAACATTTAACTTAACCAACAGCTCTAATGGAGCATAGAATACCAGAAACATTGGACCTGTGATCCTAGAGTAACTTCCTCCAAAACCCACAGACTCCCTGCTTCAATTAAATCAAGAGTTTACCACTTTATGTTATTATTCGAGTAATATAGGTCTAATTTTAGTTGAAATCTAGTAATACGTCCAGCAGGACATGCAAATATTATAATCAACAAAACAAAATAAAACACTGGGGTACGGAGACATCAATCCGAGCTGCATTTGGCATGGCAACGGTCGGGTTGCCATGCCAACGGGACTCGGGCCGGCTATGCGCTGGGGCAAAGGGGGGGGGCAGGGACCCGCCAAACCAACGTCTTGCCCCCTCAAATGAAACTTGCCACAAAAAACGGAATTTCTTCTGTATCTGAGGTTCTGCTGCGCCGTACCGAGCAGGACGCGGTCGGTCTGTCTGTCTGTGGTCAGGCGGCACATAGACATTAGTGTCTATGAGGCGGCAGCTGAAACTACTCAGCCGCTGGTTAACAGCCAATCAGCATTCAGTGCTAGGAAACAGCCAATCAGCATTCAGTATTCAAACGAGCGTCGCGCGAGCGAGATCCCGTTCCCTGCTAGCCAACATGCTGGTTAAAGATGGCGACTTTATCTGTCAAGATGTCTAAATCTTAAATGTGAAAGAAAGGAGCACAATGTTTTCCTAACACTACCAGCTACAAAACAAGCCCCAAAAGTTTCACAAGTCAGTAAAAGGTTTAAATAATAAAAAAATATCGAGAGAGTTGGGAGTAGGTCAGTTATGTTCCCTTGACTTCAACAACCTTAATATGTGTTGCGCAGTAAATCCGCCATCTTGTCCTCCAGCGTAGTGCAGTTAGCTTGTCCACGAATGTCCAGAGGCGATTATATAGCTCAGTCATGCGGCTTTGGGTGGTTTCCACACAGGCTACGTTTCCGCTTGAGTCGTTAGCATCTCGGTCCGAAGCTCAGCGACCTGTTCTGCCACCATTAGCTCGTGTTTTGGTTGAAAGTTGAGTGACTACTTCCTCCACCAGAATGGCTTCCTTTATAGCATCTGCTACAGCTAGCTCAACTAGCCTAGCAAATTCTTGTTGTCAACAGAATATTAAGCTGCTCTTGAGTTTGTTTAGCAGAATGTTTCTTAGAGGATGCAGCCATCGTTTCCTACTAGACAAAAAACGTTAACCTAAAGATTAAATATATGGTAAAAGCATATTTGAGCCGTGATGTCAAACTACTGCAGCTCTCGCCGCGGCCACGTGACTCCGGGAAACTTATTAAAATCCTGAATGTGTTTTATAACTGGATTAAACTGGAAGTAACCGGTTTATTCTGAACTGTGAACAGAAACCGGAACCAACCGGATTGTTTGAATCTTTTCTTTGCACCAGTGTTGTGTTGGGTTTTTCTACTCTGAATGCCCAGATTTAATAATTTAGCTTTTATTCACATTCTTAAAAAACAAATATTTACTAACAATCAACTGAGACAAACAAAAGTTTAAAAATAAGTCAGAAGATGTTCCAGAACTAATGTAAATTTTTTGACATTTTCACAAGAAAAATACAACAGTAATTATACTGTAAACTGCAACCTGAGTGAAGTTGGACACCCACCTTTTTCAAATCAGACAAAATTGGTGTCAAACATTAGTGCTATGTTTGTGCAGCAAAATATTTTGTTTGTGCTGCTATCATTTTAAAGATGTAAAGAAAGTTGGATTTCATAAAAGTTTCTTTATATCTTTAAAATAAAAGTAGGCGACTGTGGATAGTGTAGTCGTCTTGTGGTTGGAAGGTTACAGGTTTGATTCCAGCTTCCTCCTGCCACATGTCAATGTGCCCTTGGGCAAGGCACCTAACCCAAAATTGCCTACCAAGCTGCATATCAGTATATAAATGTGTGAATGTGACTCTAGTGTAAAGCGCTCTGAGTGGTCAAAAATGATTGGATAAAGCGCTATATAAGTTCAGTACATTTACCATTTAAAATGATAGCAGCACAAACAAAAAATTTTGCAGCACAAACATTTGACACCAATTTTGTCTGATTTGAAGGTGGGGGGGGGAACTTCACTCAGGTTAAACTGCATGGTTTTATTTGCCTTGAGCAAATAAAAGCAAATTAAATGTAAACATGTTCTTTTTTTTCATCGATGCAATTTGTTAATTGATTTGCACCTAATTAAATAAATACAATTTAAGTGCAAAATACAGTGGCAAATTGTCCAGATCTTCAGTGAAACCTTCAAAGTGCAGCCATGGTGTGAAGACAGCGGGTCTCCATGGCGCCTGAGGCAGCAGCCTGTTGTCTCAGAACGACGCAGAAACCAGGCAGACGCTGCACTTTGAGGGCAAACACACCACATGAAACAACATCCTGCTGCTTTGCATGTTGGACTGTGTCAGATTCCGGATCTGAAGTCAGGTGCAACGGCGCCACCTGGCGGCCCGGATCTGCGTTGCAGCATCTCTGATGGTCGATGAAAATCCTGCAATCCTGCAGCTGCGTCCCTCATGTAGTTCACGATGTGGACAGGAAAACGAGTAAATTCTGCCAAAAACCCAGAAATATATTCATCTCAGGAAAAAACCCAAAACTTTTTACAGTTTTTAAAAAGATTGACTTTTGGAAATGTTTTGAATGTCACAAGTCAACATTTCTGACTTGTGAAACTGAAACTGAATTTTTTTTTAGATTAATCTAAAAATATGACTTTTTCTGGTAAATTTTCAACTTATTAAACTCAGAAATGGTCAAGTTTTTTTCTGAAAAAGCAGAAATGTTCTATTTTCAGTGCCTCTGATTTGTCTTGTCAGAAATTGTATTTTTTTATTTTCTAGGAGTTTTTTAAAGTTGTATTTTGGTGAAATCCTGCTGAGTTTTTTAAAAAACTGTACTTATAAAAGATAACTTGCAGTAAATTAAGATTAAATATAAGAACATTTTTCAGTATCTGGGAACTATTTGGATTAAATGTTGACTTCAGTGTGCAAATGACTAATAATCCTGACGGTCTCAACCTACTTCACCTTTAATAAGTTTTAAATATAATTAACTTCCTGTTTGAGTAGAGATGCTTTTGTTTTGGAGGGACTACTTCTTGTTTAACTGTTGGTACAAAGGCAGCTTAACAACAATTAAAAGACAAGATAAATTATAACAGAGCGTAAAACTGCAGCTCCTGAACACAGACTGAAGGGAATTTTAAATAAGTTCTTGTTTTAAATGTTGTGTGATTTAAACTGTGTGATTTGTGTGAACGTGAGTAATTTTATTCTGAAGTATTTGTACTTTAAAGTAAAATTTCTGGATTTTCTTCCCACTGAATGAAAAACAAAAACTCACCAGAAACACGTCTAGATTTCCATCCATAAAATAACAAAATTTCCACTTAATTTTATATTTTGGTCTGTGTGATGATGCAATTTTTAAATATTATTTGACCAGTTACTATTTTTTAATTGAGGGATTTCTTGCCACTTTTTACTTTTACTTGAGCTCAACATGTTGAAGTGTTGCTGCTCCACCAGTTCAGACAATAAACACGTTGAGGGCGGAGCAGCAGCGGTAAAAACCCATGACCTCATCTGTGTTTCCGACGCTCCACCTGGAGCTGCAGCTCCTCCACCTGCTGCCGCATCAGGACCTGCTGCTGGTTTGTCCACGATGGAAAAGGGAGGAAAGGGAAACGGATCGGACCAGGAGGAGCCGGAGAACCGTCCAGACCAGGAGACAGGAGGCCTTCTGTCTCTGCTTCAAAGTGAAAACCCAGAGGCGGCTCCTGTCCCCATGGACAGCAACGTCTTACTGCCAAGGTAGGTGCTGAACCGGCCAATGGCGGCTCACCTGCAGCAGGGAGACGCCAGGTAAGGTGATGGTGTCGTGTTTCGTGTAAACAGCTCAGTGAACGTCCCGTTTTGTTCGTTTCCTCTGACCTGCAGCCGCTTGGTGAACAACAAACGGCTTCAACCAGTCGGTCAAGTTTACTGGTGAAGCGCAGACAACAAAGGTCACCGATAATCATCAGTGATCATCAAATATTTTGGTCAAACCTTCGTTTGTTACGGTTCTAAAGCATTTCTGGGTTTCTAGGTCAGATCTAAAGGAACTCTGTTTTGGATGTTCAGTTTTCTGGAAGTTGGTTCCAGATTTGTGGTGCATAGAAGCTGAAAGCTGCTTGGTTCTGGTTCTGTTGGTGCAGAGGAGACCAGAACCTGAAGACCTTTACTGTAGTTCAGTGATTTTAAAGTTTATTCTCCCAGTGTAACGACTTCAGACCCGGCTGATGCTCCGTCCTCCTGGTTTTAGTCAGAGCAGCTGCAGCAGCAGCTGCGTTCTGGATCAGATTCCTTTAGATCTGTGAAGAAGCTGCAGCAGTAATTAATGCTACTGAAGAAAAACGCATCAACAATCAATCAATTTCTTTAAATAAAAAACAAATTAAATTTTAACAAAAACTTCAGCTGAGTTTCTGTCTGGTGAGTTTCTGGTTAAAACATGTTTGATTTTTATTCAATGGGAAGAAAATACAGAAATGTACTGAAATAAGAGTAAAAATATTTCATAAAAAAGTTTACTTTTCTGAGACGTTATAAATGTTCTCCAGGTGATGGAAGGCCGGGTTGGTAACCGTCTCTATGTGGCTCTGGAGGTTCAGGTCAGAGGTCAGAGGTCAGCCTGATGTCCAGGTTCCAGCTGGAATAACTGAAGCTGTGTGTTGACTGTAGATCTATAGCTACAGATCTATGACTTTAGATCTGTAACTATAGATCTATAACTGTAAATATATAATTGTAGAGCTGTAACTGTAGATCTATAGATGTAGATCTATAACTCTAGATATATAATTCTAGATCTGTAACTAGATCGGTAACTCTAACTAATTGCAGATCTATATATACAGATCTATAACTATAGATATATAATTGTAGATCTGTACCTGTAGATCTATAACTAGATATATAATTGTAGATCTATAACTCTAGATATATAACTAGATATATAATTGTAGATCTATAACTAGATATATAATTGAAGATCTGTAACTAGATATATAGATAGAGATCTATAACTATAGATATATAATTCTAGATCTATAAATATATAATTGTAGATCTATAACTCTAGATCTGTAACTGTAAATCTATAGATATAGATCTATATATTTTTTTTCTAGATCTATAACTCTAGATATATAATTGTAGATCTATAACTCTAGATCGCTCCTCTTTACGTCCAAAAATACAAACCTGAGTTTTGCTTCTGTTCAGCAGGAGAAAGTTAAATCTGTTCTAATCATGAGTTCAGTGATCGGATGGGTTCAGAGGTCACCTGGTGACATCATAACATCATAACCTGGTGTCTCTTCCTGCGGTGAGTCTGATGGTCTTCCTGTCAGGTCGCCGCGTTGCCCCGCCGACGGCAGCGCGCCGTTCACCAGGGAGAAGCTCTTCGCGGCGGCGGCTCAGGGCGACGCCGCCCAGCTTCACGGCCTGCTGGACGTCCTGCAGCGTCACCGCAAACGGCTGACGAGCCCAGAGTTCAAAGGTCAGGGACAGGATCACCAACCCTACAAAAAAATAATGTAGGAGCTGCTTTAGGTCAATAACTACTTAATATTGACTTTTAAAAAGTTTTTTATTTCCCTTTTAATATGAAAAAACTTTGAGTCAAACAGCTGTTGACTTATAATAAACAAGAGTTTCATCTTATTTCATGCGAAGGAAGATATTTAACTAGAACCTGAGCTAAAGTTACTTGGTATGATTTTGTGTTTTCCAGATTAAAGCTGCAGCATTGGGAAGGTTTTCTTCGTTCTGTGTGCTATAATTTGTTGATGCTTTCCTGTAAGGTCTCTGCCATGGATAAGTTAGACGCTTGGAGAAGAGAAACTCTTGAAGATGTAGATGAGTAAAACTGGAATCAGGCCTGATTAGAAGCACAAAGTCAAACAACAAACAAGATTTAAACTTCTGCAGTATAAATGGCTCATGAGAACCTATAAAACACCAGTTAGGCTTCGTCATCCGGTGACATTTTAGATAGTTGCACTAAATGTTTATTTGAAAAAGGAACTCTTCTCCCTTGTATGTGGGAATGTCTTAAAATCCAGAAGTTTTGGAAGGAAGTTATTAGGTGTCTGTCTGAATTGTTGAGAGTGAAAATCCTATTAGAGGTTAAAATCTGTGTTCTAGGAATAAACTAGTGGAATTTAAACAATCACAGATTAAAACTACATTGATAGACTACGGACTTCTTCAAGCCAGAAGATCTATGGCATTATGCTGGAGGAGCAGGAGGAACATTGACCTCCAAGGGACTCTGGAAGAAAGCAATAGAAAATTCAGAAAGAAATTCAATACATCGCGAAGGGTAAACAGCAGGACTTTGAGAACCTGTGGGAACCATATATGAAGATCATAGGGACTGAAGGCGGAGCTTAATAATGGATGTCTTGTCTACAGTTTGTATTTCTATACTGTCATGTTATTTTTATCTGTTCTAACTTAAAGGGTCTTGTATATTTTTGGAACTAAACAAATGCAGGTTTGAATGGTGAGTGAATGTGAGTGAGTACAAGCAGATGTTCATAATGTTAAGTTGATTGTAAATTTATGTCCTAAAAGAGAAAATTCAATAAGATCTATTTAAAATATAAAAAAAAGCTGCAGCATTGCTCTGTTATTCTGATTCGGGGTAAAAACCAGAAGGTTTCGGTTTTTTCTCTGTTAAAAATCCTTCAGGCTCAATGCAGGACTATAGAGTTATGATGTCTGAGTTATTTAATTTAATTAGTTCCATTATTATTACAGATGAATCAAATGGGAAAACGGTGCTGCTGAAAGCTCTTCTGAACCTGAAAGACGGCAGGAACGACACGATCGAAGTCCTGATGGACATAGCAGAGAAAACCCTGGACTCTGAAAGCCTCATCAACGCATCGTACACAGATCCTTCCTACAAAGGTCAGAAGACAAACCTTAGAAATGAGTTTCTGTTGAGTATAAAGGATTCGTTTCCCTTCAAACCCCCTCAGGTCAGACGGCCTTGCATGTGGCCATTGAAAGACGAGCTCTGCACTACGTGAAGCTGCTGGTCCAGAAAGGAGCTGATGTCCAAGCCAAAGCCAGCGGGACATTTTTCCAGAGGAACGCAAAGCTGGGCTTTTATTTTGGTGGGTGATTTCCTCCCAAGAGAGATAAAGATGCTTTAGGGTCGTTGAGAAAAGGAGTAAACTTTCACCAAACAAGTCAGACATTTTGAGATTAATCTTAAGACATTTTCTAGGACTTTTTGAAATTTGAGTCTCAAAATTTGAGCTTTTCAGGATTATGAAACTTATAAATATGCAAGAAGGCTGCACAGTGGCGCAGTTGGTAGAGCTGTTGCCTTGCAACAAGAAGGTTCTGGGTTCGATTCCCGGCCCCGGCCTTTCTGCATGGAGTTTGCATGTTCTCCCTGTGCATG
>CAEGAF010104291.1:0-25254 GCA_903067075.1 Micropoecilia bifurca
CATATATACACCTATATACATATATATATAGGTGTGTGTGCGTGGCTGTGTGTGTCAAATGGCAATAAATAATTTATGTAATAATTATTTAAGTGCGCCATTAAATTATTAACACTCTTCACTACCCCACAGATCTGTGTCTTTTGATCCGTCTTTAAATAATATAAGTTTATTCATATAGTTCTTATTTAAAACACAAACTTTACAATAAAGTTTTGTAAAATAAATATTTCTTTATCTTTGATTATTATTCTTTTTTTGGCAAACATAAGTCCATCCATCCATCCATTCATCCATCTTAAACTTCTTGTCATTTGAATGTTTCTGAACTAAATAAACTTTTATTGATCTGTGCAGATCGTTACCAACTTCAACTGTGATCAATACAGAAAGAGGCGGTCGGCCTTCAGCGAAACCACCAGTCAGATCCACTTTTTTGTTTTCTTTATGATCAATTTTTGCCAGAAATGTTACATTTTAAAACTATGTAACTTTAGAATTAAATGTTCTTCCACTTGTAGGACCAAACCTGTTACAGGGTTATTACATTACTTAGCCCTCCGGTTGCTACTGATGGGCTGGTATCTTTAATAATATGAACAATCCCCCTCATTCCTATTGGTCTCCTGCTCCTACATTCATACAACGCCACTCTATTTGCGAACACAACTAAAAACCACACACCCACTTTACGCCGCCTTTATTATTATCCATGAGGTCGTGGCTATGTCCATTATTTAGAAAACGTTTCGCTATAAAGCTCTGACATTTAACCAGCATGTTATTACCTTCATTAATATGAGCTTTGGTGAATTTTAGCCTGGTTATTCTCGGTCTGGTGAATGCGAGTTTAAAACCCCTTGTGTGTGTAAGAGACAGAGCCAGCGGCTAGTGTGTTCGACAAGCTAGCCGTCGTCACAACAGTTTGCACACAGTCTGGAATTGAATACTACAGAGTTGGCATCGAAATGGCATCATTAGCAGCAGAGCATGAGCCAGGAATAACACCGGGCTCTGGAGCGCTGGCTGACGCTTTAGTTCCCGCGAGTATATTCGCTCCAGACCGGGGAGGATGTGGGGAAGAGGACGGCGACGAGTGCCTCGAGGACGAGGACATGACCAATGGCAAACCCGAGGATCGAAGGATTGACTGCAGCAGCAAGGTAACTCTAGGCCTGGGTTTAGCGCTGCTAAGCTAACACGACTGAATGAATGAATGAAAATATGAACGCTGCATGTGATTATTACGTTGTTACTATGGCATATTGCACGGAGATGCATAGGCTAAGCATTATATTTGAAAGTAAGGACTCGGAGCTTGTGCGGGAATATGCTGGGGTTGGTGCAGTTTCTGCTGACGTTTATTCAAATAGTTAGCCATGTGGCTAACATTAGCTCCAGCTGATGCATGAGCGCGTAAGCCAAGAGAGCCGTGGCATTAGTTGCGCTTCAAGGCACTTTTTTTTTTACCATATGTTACACAAATAATAACACCAGATTATTTTGGACAGTTAAATTGCTTGCCTATTACCTAACGTGATGACTGTCCACTAGCTTTAAGTATTACCACCTTATATAAAGCAAAACAGCATTTAGCGGGTTTGTTCTGAAGATATTCATCACAACATGCGTCGTGTTGTGGAACGATGAATACGAAGCCCATATTTAGGACCCATTCGCTTGAAATGAACAGACGATTTGACATGATGTAATTCTGATCGTCTGGCTGTAAGAGGGAGAGAGAGAGAGCAATCAAGGTATTTCCCGGAAGCATCAGATTGCACATTACAAAGGTGTAATGTCATAATGCAAAGATTGCACAGGGTTGCATCACAGAACCATATTTCTGCTGACTTTAGAGGACATACAACAGTTATTGAAATGCACATAAATTATTGCACTGTCACATAAGATCTTAGTCTTTGGGGAGTCATATAATTGCTGCTACAGTAATACCATTATTACTCATTACTTCATCAGGAACAATAATGCAAATATAATCTTGATGACAGTGTACAATCATGATTGCTTTCTAAAAGTAAATATTTAAATAGAAAATTACTTTTAAAAATACTCTAAATATGTACTATATATAGATATAGATATATATAATGTGTACTACACAGTAACACATAGGACTTTTGTGAATCCTAAGATTGTTAAAGATAAAAAAGGCAAATATCATTATACTAGATATTTGCTCCTGTTAGCAATCCAAACCAGCTATTGCTCTATCACGGCTTGAAAGCGTTGAAGACTCCGTGTCAACATCAGCCATCCTGTGTAAACGTGCGGCTGAAGGACTTCATGGGAAGAGTGACACCTGGGATCTTATATGTAAAAACGCAGCTTTGGCTGCTCCATCCCCACATACCTTCGCTGTTGATTATTATGTTTTATGTGTAAATGAGCCATTCACACTTAAAAATCTCAAACATTAATAAATCCCTGATGCACTTATTTATAATCAGTTGTTGTTTTTTCTTTGCTTCCTCTCATTCCTTGAACCCCAACAGCTGGCGCTTGTAAGCCCAAACGGGGAGCAGTATGATTCGTTACTCCGACAGCTTCGGGACAGGATGGAGGACGGCTGTGGGGAAACCATCTATGTGGTTGGAATGGGTTCCGGTGAGAAGCACGCTGCTGCTCTCTCAGTTAGACTTCCCCGAATCTCTGGTGTCTATAAAACGTCTGTGTTACGTCCCCTTGGATAGATGGCGGTGACTGGGGTCTGGATGAGAAAGACATGGAAGCCTCCGTCGCCACAATACACTCAATGTGTGAGCAGCTGGACTCTGACCTCATCCCTCTCAGAGAGCGCACCGAGGCTGCCGGGATGGTGGTCGACTATCTGATTCGGAGGCGTGTGGGTGAGCTGGACTTCCTGGAGGTCAGGTCAGTATTTGGAATATCGCGGCGACAGCTAGCATTTAGAATCATTGTCCACAGGGTTAGAGGGGTTGAGCCGGTGTTCGATTGTCAGACGTTTCTAAAGCTTCTCTGGTGCTTTTGCGTCCCCTCCAGAGTCGCGGTGGTGGGGAACGTGGACGCCGGCAAGAGCACTCTGCTGGGAGTGTTGACGCATGGCGAGCTGGACAACGGCAGGGGATTTGCCCGGCAGAAACTTTTCAGGCACAAACATGAGATGGAAAGCGGCAGGACCAGCAGCGTGGGCAACGACATCCTGGGCTTCGACCAGGAGGGTCAGGTGAGGGCTAGATAGAAGACGTCAGTTCAGCGCATATCGAAGAAATACAGTAGAGAAGGCAGAATGTTCACACGCAATACCAACGCGTGACTCTATGCACTTGGTATGTAGAGCAGGTTGGTCATGCTACTACAAGCAGCAACAATAGAACAAAACAGACATGACTCCCACGTATCACTGAGGTCTGCTCTTTTGGAACATTGTGACCTTTATCATGCTAAAGTGTCAATGGAGAATGAAAGGTGGAACAAACCAAAGCTCAGCTCAATCTACACTGCAATCAATGACTCACTTGGTACTTCATAATGAATGTAAACATCACTCGTACTTAAGAAAAATCAGTTATATGTAGCAGTTCTTGGGCCTAAATGTTGCTTTAGTATCTCTATGTGGGATATCTGCATAGATATATGCAAAGTATTTTCAAGAAGTATATTTTCAAGTGGGTTTATTGTTACATTATAGATCTAGCCAGACATTAATCTCATCCAGCTTACTGCATTTTCTGCACTATAAGGTGCACCTAAAAACCTTCAATTTCCTCAAAAGCTGACAGTGCACCTTATAATCCGGTGCATCTTATAATCCGGTGCGCCTTATATATGGACCAATATTGAGGCACAATAGCTCTAGCAACTACGGTAAGCAGCCGCCGACTTCATTTTCGCCCGTAGAAGAAGAAGCACGCGGTGCATGCTGGGATAGTTGTCAGAACCCTGGTTTGTAATCTATTAATAAAGTCTGACTGACCTATCTACCTACCAACTGTCTAGAATCAGGTCGTCTGCAGGTCATTTAGCACCACATTCTCCACCAACATGCTGTGCGCGAACGGAGAAGGGTGACCATCGTCTGGCCGCACCGGCCCAGTCGCAGAAGGTTCTCCTCACTGATCAGAGTTGGACTGTTTTGTTGACATTCACTTTAGTGCAGCTCCATCTAGTGGATGCATAGTGTAACTCCAGCCTCTCTGTAGCATCTCTTCTATGCGCCTTATTATGCGGTGCACCTTATTTATGAAAAAAAAAAAATAGGCCATTCATTGACGGTGCGCCTTATAATCCGGTGTGCTTTATAGTGCGGAAAATACGGTATTCTTTGTCGGTTGGAGAACAAATCAAACCAAATCTTCTGTCAATTCCCTGCTTGACACTTTTTGAAAGTTTGCAATGTACCACATACTGTACATTTATATTCAAAAATTTACTCCCAAATAAAGTAATTAAAAATTCTCTTGATTGGAAGTAGCCAGAAATGTACCACATTGTGACTTTTAATCTGATCTTTGTGTTTTGTTACACTTTTTTTTTTTACACAACAATAACCTTTCTGTCTGTGACCAGGTTGTGAACAAGCCTGACAGTCACGGAGGGAGCCTGGACTGGACCAAGATCTGTGAGAAGTCCTCTAAAGTCATTACCTTCATAGACTTGGCTGGCCACGAGAAATACCTCAAGACCACCGTGTTTGGGATGACTGGGCACCTTCCGGACTTCTGCATGCTCATGGTCAGAACGTTTGTGCGAAGGAAATTTCTTCCCCTTAAAACATTTTGGGTTTTGCCTATTTTAATAAAGTAATCTAGCTACAACACATTTTGTGTTTAGATTTCCTATGGGGATGACTTACTAGTTTTTCATGTGTGAAATGAAACTGATATACATACAGAATAAAAAAAAACAGCACAAAAAAACACCTTTTTTTTCCCTGTCTCATCAGGTTGGCAGTAACGCAGGTATTGTTGGGATGACCAAAGAACATCTTGGACTGGCTTTAGCTCTGAATGTGCCGGTCTTCGTAGTGGTAACCAAAATAGACATGTGTCCGGCCAACATCTTACAAGGTTAGCTTTCAGCTATGTCATAACCAGGGAATTCAAGAAACGTTGTGCTGATGTAACCATAGTCAGAAGACATTTGATTTTCATAAACAAAAAGTAAACGTGAGAGTGTTTCCATCTGACAGAGACCTTGAAGTTACTCCAAAGGTTACTCAAGTCTCCTGGCTGCAGGAAGATCCCCGTCCTTGTGCAGAACAAAGATGATGTGATAGTCGCAGCTTCAAACTTCAGTTCAGAGAGGTACAGATTCTCTATGTGCAACTCGAAATGTATAGTTAGGACTAAACTGCTTTTTTGTAACCTGTGTGTGTATGTGTGTGGATTTCTGGCCAGGATGTGCCCCATCTTTCAGATTTCCAACGTCACTGGGGAGAACATGGACCTGCTAAAGATGTTTCTCAACCTGCTCTCCTCCAGAACCTCGTACAGAGACGACCAGCCTGCTGAGTTTCAGATAGATGACACCTACTCTGTTCCGGTACACTAAGCACTGTCTGACTTCAATTGCTGGACAATGCAAAATTAAGCAAATTTGACCTAATTTAGTCTGAGTTACGCTGAAGTCCTGTTTGTCCTGGTTTTCTTTCCAGGGAGTGGGAACTGTAGTTTCAGGAACTACCTTACGGGGGCTCATACGTCTGAATGACACCATGCTACTGGGCCCAGATCCTCTTGGAAGCTTCATCCCCATTGCTGTTAAATCAATCCACCGCAAACGAATGCCTGTGAAGGAGGTCAGAGGCGGTCAGACTGCCTCGTTTGCTTTAAAAAAGGTGGGGGAATAAAAAACCTGCTCCACTTCTGGAAGAAGTAGTTTGTTTTACGCCATGTGCATTTTGAGTCGAAGGTGTTTGAGTAAGGTTCTGTTTTTCTTCTTATACCACTTTCTTCTAAAGATCAAGCGTTCGTCTATAAGAAAAGGCATGGTGATGGTGTCGCCAAAGCTAAACCCCCAGGCAACTTGGGAGTTTGAGGCTGAAATCCTGGTTCTCCATCATCCCACAACGATATCCCCCAGATACCAGGCGATGGGTGGGTAACAGCAGGGCTGAGAGATATTTGTCATCCAACAGCCTCAAGTTTCATGATGTAGCACAAAGTATTACATCATGATTGTTAAATGTGGGGGAAAAAAAATCACAAGGTTTTGTGAATTTCTTTAACATACAAGTCAAGTTTGGTTTCTTTGTTTTCTGCTCTCATTACTCTGACACCACTAAATAAAATCCCTTGCAATGTATTGCAAAAACATAATAATAAAAATTTAAAAATATTGGCATAAGAAGTCTTTAAAGTTCTCCATAAGCTGCGCAAGAAACACATCATCTATGAAATTAAAAACTTTGTTCAGATTAAACTAAAATGAAACTTGGCAAGCAAGAAAACTAACATGTCTTGATAGTTATTTGTGAAAGTTGTACTTCACACTCATGGTCTACTTTATTAGTCCCTTTATATAAAACACCCCAAAAATGCATTGAATCTTATGGCTCTGACATGACAAAATGTGGGAAAAGGTAAAGTCATGTAAATGCTGTTACAAAGCAGTGGAATTAATTTAGTGCTGAAGACAAAACACCGATTGGTTCATCTAACTGCTGCCTATTCTGTTCCTCATGCAACAATCAGTCCACTGTGGGAGTATACGACAGACCGCCACCATCTTGTCCATGAATAGAGACTGCTTAAGGACAGGGGACAAGGCTTCAGTTCATTTCCGCTTCATCAAAACCCCAGAGTACCTTCACTGTGACCAGCGGCTGGTGTTCAGAGAGGGTCGCACCAAGGCTGTGGGAACCATCACCAAGGTAGAAAGGTTACATGGACCCTGCAGCGTTGGGTCTGTTTCAGTATACAAGTTTAATTGTTTCCTCACAACTCTTTTACAGCTGTTGCACTCCACTAATAACATGCCATCAAACTCCAAACCTCCACAAATCAAAATGCAGTCTACGAAAAAGGTGCCACTCAGAAAAGAGGACGGCACCATGGCGACCAGCGACGATGCAGCGACGATAGCACAGCCGGCTGGCTCAAGCACGCCACAGCCGGTGAGTCAACGCAGATCTATAGACACGCCGAACTGTTCGAATCTTCCATAGGTGACGGTGTTTTCTTCTTGGAGATCAGTGATGAATCTAACATCTTTGTCCTCCTTTCTTTTTTTGTCCCCAATTCATTTATTTATTTAATCAATGTCAAATCTTTATTTTGCGTCATCCCAAACTAAAATTTTGCCACATTGCATCACTTCTTTATACTTTACACTCTTCTTTGCTTGCGTGGCTGAATCCAAAGGGGGAGGGAGATGATGACCCTCAAATAAAAGAGGGCAACAAAGAGAACAAGGTAAAATGTGTATAAATGAGAACAATGGCAGCCCAGCAGACAGCTGAGTTAAAAAGACCAGTAATGTGATCCATTCACAGTCTTGTGTTATTATATAAAGCATATAATGTGTGCTCTCTAACAAAGGGTTTTTCATTTTCTCTGCTTTTGTAGCCAAAGTCTGGGGGAGGTGGAAGGAGAAGAGGTGGCCAAAGACACAAAGGAAAAGGCCAAAATAGCAGCACCAACTCGATGGCAGCGCCTTCCTCAACAGCAACAGGAAACAGCTGAATTGTCGTCTTTAATTTTACTTTTTTGTTGGAAACCTCCCTCTTTAATTTCACCAAGTGTCATTCCACAAACCAATTAGATAGACATGTTTGGAGCGAGATTGTCTTAAACCTTGCCTCTTCACACCAGTTCATATCTTTGTTTATGTACTGAAAAAAAGAGAGAAAGAAAGAGAGAAACTGCCTCAGTTACATGTTTTATTGTCAGCTGCCTTCACCGGTTGGAAAAGTTTTGTTTTTAAGAGAGCAGTAAGGTGTTAGAGGCCAGTCTCACTCGGGATGAGGAGGTTTTAAAGTTTCAAGAGGTCAGTGGAGTCAGCGCTTTGGATGGAGAAAGCAAAGGAGACCAGTTTCAGTAAGTGCAGCTATAATTTAAACTCCCTCCTGCATTCTCTGTGTATTTACAACAAAATGTGTCGTGCTATTTATACTGAAAATGTAAATTGTAAAAAATTGGAAACCTGAGTTTGTACAAATTGTATGCAAATTACAAATGAACGTAGCACAGGGCAAACGATGATCCAAAACTTAAGCTATAAGAAATAAGGTGTGGCATTATTTTAACCTATTTATTTGCTGCACACAGGTTTACCGTTAGATGGTTGGACTATATTTAATCTCACTTGCACTTAGATTCATTAGTATCAGTCATGCTTTAAACTGGTGGTAACCTTATATTAATGGCATTACAAAGACAGCACATTTCTCACAAAAGCAGTTGCTAATGATTATAATGCTTTACCTGTAAATCTATTACTCCATGTGTTATGGCCTGTTGCTGCTTGTGACAATTTCAAACATTTTTCTGCAGAAACAAATTAAAAAAGAAAACTTTTCAGCAGTCCTGCTTTCCAAGTGTGCATCATTTTCATTACAAATTAAAATGTTCAAAAGTAGGTGAAACTTTTTGTGAACTTGAAGCACTCAAGATATGGAGTACTTCAAGAGTTATAACTGTTTATTTTATCTTTAAAACTTAAACCAGACATATTTTTCCCAAACTTTAAGCTTTGATGTTTCTTCTGTGCATTTAAATGTGGGAACATTAACATCTCTGGGTAGACCTCTGGTTTAGTGCACTATTCTATGGCAACAATCATGTCAAGTTGACATTTTCAGCAATCAATTCAATTTTTTACGTGTGCAGTAAGAAACATTGTCTTAATACTTTTACAAATAAAGGAAGCCAAAACCTGTTGGTACAGAGAAATAAAAACCATCAACATTTTGATCATATACTGTAGGTGTTTTAATGCAACACATATTGACGTAACACAAAAAGTAGCTACTTTTCTACACATTAAATGCATGATAAGTGCATTTTTACTACCGTCATCATGGCAGCAGACACACAGTTCTTGATCACCATCTGAAAGGCTTTTCTTGGCATGTGCAACATGACATGGAATGAATTTCAGAGAGTTGAGTAAAGTAACTTTCTTCGCAAAAATAGTCTATCTTTACAGCCCCATAGTTAGGAATGTTTCTTTTTGTTGGTCCTAAAATATACGAGTTTACAGCAGGATGAAGAACTGAGGATCATGTTAAAACAGTGTTGAATGTGCACTTACAATTCAAGCACAAAGTAGTGTTCATGAAATAATACAGCATAGCAGTACAGATTATTCTGTATGACAGGAATGTTCAGCTTCTAGACATATTGTTTAACTCTGGCGGCAAAACATTGAAAACAGGACAGAAATAAAAAATAAAGTATGCACCGAACTTCAGTCTTTACAAACCAAATGGACATTACTGGGGTTTCAGTCATTACTTTGGTGCATTTAGTGCCCATGACTCTCAGGGTGAGAACACATCTGAAGTGGCTGTTGCCACTTTAACAAAGAATTGTCCAAGGTACGAATTGCAATTAGAAGCTGAAAATACATCAGAAACACCAAGATGCAATCCCTAGTGTAGAAAGCAACTGGATTTCTTTAGTTTCTTAAAAATCGTTTTCGCCTCTCACCAAAAAGGCTTCTTCACTTCTAAGCACGTTTGGAAGAAACATGAGATTCCTCTGACTACCACTAATGAGCCTGTTGCTAACAACCATCTTCACAACTGAAGAAGTCTTTTGGTGAAAGCTAATAAGTCCAGTTGCTCTCTGCTCAACAACTTTGGATTGTTGCGTCCTGAATGGCCGAGAATCTACATCAGCATAATACGAAGATGCAGCACACAGGGTAGATCAGATGTTCTGCTGTGCGTTCAGCCGTCAATGTCCCAGCTGAAGAGGTGATGTTTCACTAGCATATCCTGCACTCCTTCTTTCAGTGGCTTCTGCTCTTTCTCCTAAAAGACAACGTAAAAACACAAAACAATTAGATACAGAAAAAAGGAAAATAGTTTTCAGGTTTGTGTTTGTAAAGTGTCAAAATCTGAAGTTTGAAACGGCGTACATGCTTTTATGTGTTATTAGGAATATCAGTGGTTGCTTTTTTTTGCCCCCTGTTCAAAATAATCAAGTTAGTTTCACAAAAAATATGCGTCGTCTAATTCTAACTACTAAAAGGGGAGGGAGGAAGATAAACGTCAAAATATGATGAAGGGGGGAAAAAGGAAGAGGGTTAGTTGTAGATTTCCACAGAAATATTTGAACATGAGATATTAAAAAAAGCTGTTTTAGTATCAATTCATGGTATCTGCAACTCTGTGGATGAAGAAAAAGGAAACGCTTAGGGTGATGTTGGGGGTTTGACTGCGTATGCTTATAAAGATCTGCAGAAATTGACATTTCTTCAAAATATATACATTTCTTATGTTTTATCTGGCAGATTATTCTGATGAGAAAATCTAAAGGGCATGAGTGGTTTGGCATAAAACTTGAAGCTGAAACAAAGCGGCACTGTTGAGTCAGTGTGGGAGGTTTTGTGTTTGGAGCAGAAACCGTGATTTGGCTTCAACTAATAACTAATCTTAGTCATTTTTACAGCAACCACAGTCTCACTCAGGTTACCTAGAGATCCCAACTAAAGAGGTGATGCTGAACCAGCACATCCACAACTTCTGCTTTCAGAATAGCAGATTTCTGAAATGGTACGACATCATCAAGGTCGTCTCTCCTCAAGGCAAACAGGCTGTTCTGACAATTAGATTGATTTTGCTGCTATGTTATCATCATGTCTTTTACTCACCACTTTCTTTTCAGGGAGCTCACTGTCTTGAGAGAGACTGAAGGCAAATTTTGACAGGACCCTGAGGACGCAGAAACAAAAGTGTGTTTTATTTCGACACCGTGGCCTTGTAGTGTCAATAAGTTTCACTTTTGAAGGTTTTACTCCATTATCGACGCGCTGAACAGTATTTGAACTGGTGCAAACCTCCCTCTTACAGAGGGGAGAATTCAATTAAAACTTAAGCCTTTCCAGGAGTTTTAATTTGGCCTGAATGGAAATCAGAAGCAAAGTAAATTGAAAACAACATATTAAACAATATTAATCTTTGTCAAGTATGACAATCTGTCCAACAAATGTACACAAGCAAATTAACGCTTATATTGCATGACAAACATGCAAATTACAGAGTGAAAAGTAGGGGCAGAGGCATAAGCTTATTACACATGCAGGTTTTATTTAATATTTTGGTTTCCTGTCACCCGTCTTAATACCTGAGCTCACACTTGATCTGCACCCAACCAGGACTGCGCAGGAAGGACCAAGGATGATACCATTTTTCTACAGCAGCCATGCTGGAGCACAACACCTCCAACCACAGATGGAGAACCTGTTCACTAGAGAGACAGATGCAAAGTTAGGAACCAAGTATTATCTACTTTTCTTGAAGTTAATATGTGAAACCTTTGGTAAACATGTTTGTGAGAAAACTCACTTTAGGCCAACACACACGAGAGATCTGAACTTCACATCCATCTGAGCGTGTACAGAGTCATGGCTCATGTTTACAGCCTGCACTGCCTAGAAAAAACAGACGGGTTTACTTTTAACAATATAGACATCAGGTAGTGTGGAAAACATACAAATAGAAAGAAACTTCTTTGTTAGATTAAAATAAGATCATTTCTGAACAGTTTTGTACACTCACTCTGTACAGCAACTCCTCAGGTGTTAGCACTTTTCCATCTTCATCTAACCTAGTAAACAACAGAGATGGTGACTTGATGCATCCATAACAGGTGGGATGACAAATTGATATTCTGATACTCCTGTTACATATTACACTTAGTATGCAAAGAAGGGCAGGAGCCTTGACAATGTTGCAACTGCAATTAATAAGTAAAAATCAGGAATGTTGTTTTACTGATGCAATTATTTAGAGACTTTAAAAATCCATGAGTATATTCAGTTGACAAACTATGTTTAAAACTTCACCTTTTTAAGTTTCTTGCAGCTTTTAACAGTAGTTGCAACATCCCTTTACATTGCTGTATGTGCAGTGCGTCTCTCTCTCTATAGTCCACAGCAATGTGTGTGTCTGTCATTTCAAAACAAACATGACAAATGGGGTGTCTGATTCCTGGCCAGTGAACCATTGTATAGAGGTTTTTCAGAACTGATCTCTGGTACTGAATTATAAATGTAGGTCTGGACGCTCTATGAGTTTCCTAACAACCGCAGCAGCAGGCTGGTGTAGAAGCTCCAGATATCGACTCTGTGCTGCAATTGTTGCCCGTTTGTAGCCTAACGTTTTACTGGCTCCTTACGTTTGTCAACATGCAAACCACGCTCAAATAAATTCACATTCATTCAGTTTTAATCACATTATGATTCTGTGAACATCTAAATTAATTTAATTTGAATATTTCTACAACATGACAATAAATACTTCTCAGAAACTTAGCATAAAAAGATGTAAGACGGTTATGCTGGCGGGGTGCGCCAAATAAAAAGGCTGGGTTGTTCTGTTGGAAAAATATCCATTTAGTATAGATCAATTTATCAAAAAATGAAAAGAAAAATAAGATTGCATTTACCTGTATGTTTTACAAAGCACAAGTCTAGAGTAGACAGAATTGAAGTCTCTCTCCACCTCCCTACTAGCTGCCTGAGGAAAAGCACATTAGTTAGAATAATGCATTTCTATTTTGAACCTGACAAAAGCCATTTCATTTATGAGGCCATAATAATAATAAAAAAAACCTACCTCCTCTATGAATAACCATGGGTGACAAGGTCCTCCAAGTATAGAGGGCTTTTTTAATCCATGCTGAAAGATGGCCTTCAGGGCAGGACACAGGGTTCCTCTGACCAGGTCAGTCACTGCCTCCGTCACAGAGTCGTCACCTGCTAATGAGTACTGGACACAGGCAGGTGCACCGGTTGGTAGAATATTCAAAGGAACAGATGTCCAAAGCTGTGTGCATATTGTGCACGGGCTTCCGCATCCGATAGCTTACCTCCTTACTTCGTTCATCCAGAATTTCCACAAACTTGGCTGGAAACCAACCTATCACACGAGGGAGAAAATAGATAATGGATGTGTAACGTAATGTTTAATGAAGTAATAAAGAGCACACACACCTCTCAGGCCGTTGAGCTCGCCGACCCAACAGTGCTCATCTTTTTGCGAAATGATCTAACACAGAAAGATGAGGGGGAGTAAGTGCAAAGGTTGAGCTTATAGATCATAAACGGTAGTGCGCGGTGTCTTAGTGTAACTCACGGTGATGATGTCATTCTTCCTGAAGCCCAATTCATCGTCGTCATGACGTTCGAAATCCAGCAGAGCCTTCGCTCGTCTCCGTCTGTTACGAGACACCACCAGAAAGTTTTCGTGGTCTCTCTGGTGGCTCTCCATGGAGTAGTCTGGCATCAGATCCTGGAGAGGAAAGGACAAAGAGTGCTGGGCTTCTTAACACAGGGTGTGACAATAGCAAAGTGAAAGCTTATAAGTGCAAAGCAACGTTTGGACCTACAGTGCTGGAATGCCGTGGGTCAAGACAGTGGAAGTGCTCCGCAGTACGAGTTATAGCCTCCCTTAGAGCAGCAACCAACTCGGTCTGCTTGATGTTTTTGGATTTCAGGGCATCGGCTTCATCCTCCCCAAATAGCAGGGAGGTCAGGGTGGATTTCCTGCGGAGGGACTGTCTCCTCACCACCTAAATATCCACAAAAAAACAGAAAGACCTTAATCAGACGGTCAACATGCCTGACATTCAGGCAGGTCTCGGCATACAACAAACCTTGTTGAGATTGGTATTGAGTGTGGAATTGTTTCCATGGCTGAGCTGCGCCTGTTCGTTAAGAATATAGGCCAGGTGCTTGTGGCGATGAGCCTCCAACGTTTCCTGGGAAAGCGTCCCAGCTATCCGCATAGCCTCTCCAAGAACCGCAGGCCCGTGTTTTAACTGACTTGGCAGGTCGGACAGAGTGTTAAAAATGGACGCAGAGTTTTCTGACGCTACAAGCTCTTCCTCCTAGAGTCAAAGCAAAATTCAGTAAGAATAATGCTTCATAATGGAAACTCATTTTACAGGTTGGTGAGAATACTTGGAAAGAGTTCTAACTATGCACACGCTTTTCTAATTTAGGGGGGGGGACTGAGGCAGGTGTAGCATCCCTACCTTAATTTTGAGCATTCCCAGTGTGATCTGGAACAGAACCACCGAGCCCTGATAGAACAACAGATCCCAGATCCTCAGAAGCAGACGGATGTCCACCACACTGGCAAATGACGTCAGGAACCAGTGCAATGTGATCAGCGACAACTCTGCATGTAAAAGAAAGACGAGCGCATCATAAACTCGTTAAATACTAAATCTAATGCGAAAGATAAACAAAATATAGAATTCATCTTCAGTTTTTAACCTATGTCATGCTCTTGGAGGAGGCGGTCCAGGGCAGGGAGGTACTGGACGGTGAGCTGCCGCAGAACCCTCTGATCTGTTTGGACCCCCAGGAGTGTGGAGGAGAAGTAGGACGGAGGGAGGAGGTCTTCGATCAAAGCACACATCATCCACAGAGCGTCCTCCTCCTCCAGGAAGAGCAGCAGGCAGGAAATGACCTGGATGAACAAAACATTTATGAAATGAAGCCACAAAGAGGCCAAAAACCAAAATTGAAAAAAAAAGAAAGAAATTTTGTAAATGTGCAGTTAAGGAAGTGACATTATATGTTCTCACCATGCCAGTGCCCTGACAGTATCCGATATCTGGGTAGAGCCAAGCCAGACCTCTCAGTACCCGCCTCAGTCTTGGGACTCCCACGCTGTTCAGAGTGCTGAAACATGCATTGGTTGGCATGGTCCGCAACAGATCCTTCTCTATCTGGAAGGCAGAGTTTATCATTTAAAAAAATACCCAACTTATACATTTATATTGCGACATTTTTCTTCATCAACAAAAATGAGATTTACAAACTGAAAGAGTAATTTATGATAATATAAATCAAATTAAACGTAGTTTAGGGTGTGATGCATACAGTGAACTTAAATACTGTTGGAGATTTCACCTGCTTAGATGTGCTGGTGTCATCATTCGAGCTATTCTTGACGATTTCTTTGTAGGAAATCTCTGAGGTCCTCTTCTTCTGAAGTGCTCCAGACAGACGCATCCATAACTAAATCATTTAAGAAAGAAAAGAGAAAAGTTGAGGTAATTTATTAGCATTAAAACTGACATCATTAACAATGGGAAAAGCTCTTTCTGTCCCATGTTTAGTCAAATCAGCAAACATGTCTACCTGGGGCCTCATGCTGTGAGGTATCCCACCAAGCACCAAAGAACGCAGACGCTCCGACTGAGGAAGGACGGGATCGATGAGATCCCAGGTCAGATCCCCCACCGTGTGGTTATGGGTGAACTCCAAGTGGGCCTGCCAGCGAAGCCGCTGCTGGGGGTCTTCACGCTGGGGGGAACCCTCTGTGCCCAACCTGATCTTGGGCTCTCCATCATCTTAAAGGAGAGGAAAATGTCAAAATTTGGCAAGGCTAGCCTTTCCACTTATGTTAACACTGGGAAGCAATTTTGTAAATAAGAATGATTCAGACATAAAACAAAAAGAAGTATTTCAAAACAAAATTGCAGCAGTTATTAACCAAATATGAAAAAGCTGTACAACAAAATCTCCCAAACATAAGAAAAGCACTGATCACGTAATGACACACGCTAGCGCTGTGAAAAGTAACCGGAATGATACTGATAAATAAGTTTCCCTGTAAAATAAGAAAAAAATAAGAATTAATTGAATAAGTACAAAAGCGCTTTTTCAGCACTGATAAAAATCGGTAATTAAAGTAAGAAAAAGCAGCACCAGTATTGTTCTGGAAATGGTAAAAGAAAAAGCACGGCTTGGCAACATTTAGAAAAATTGCATTAACTTTGAACAATCAGTAGCTGTGACAAAAAGCAGCGTCTGTACTAACACATCTCTGCAGCTGCTACACTGACGGTTAAACATTGTGCTACAGGCAGCACAAAACATGCTTTCATCTATTATTACGAGAAAGAAAATAGGGAAAAATGACTCTGCGATCACATGAACTCTGTATGTGTAGTCTTTATACTGAGATACAAAGATGTCATTCTTCTTCGTTTATGTGGGGAATTTTACCAGCTGTGTTTATAAAAAGAGGATTCAAGGAAAAATGCTAGTGGTTGTGTTTTATGTGTGAAAATACCTTCCGTATCTATCCTGAAGCCAAACTCATCATACTGTTGTTCAGGCTGCTCTGCAGGATCTTTCTGTAGAGATGACATAGTGACATATTTCTTATTAGACATGCCTTATACAAAATGCATCAGAACAAAAGATTACATTCTTCAACAAAGAAACAGTTTATTTTACTCCAATAAACTCTATACATCATTTAATGAAAGAAAAATACCACATAGTAACACTTCATTTGAATTGCTGCTTACATTTTTGCCAGTCGTTTCTTCAAAACAAAACCGAATCGGACTGAAAATTCTGATCCAGAACAGATTCACAGGGAAGCGATTTGTTAATCCTCACAGAGATTCCCCTCTGAAAAATCTACTATGCTTTGTGTAAAAGAACTCAAAATGTGCAAATTAAACCACAATACTATCAAAACACTGTCCACAAACGTATCTGTGTAAGTGAAAATTATGGTATACTTTACGTTTTTCACTTTAGTCATCATTTCTCGTCTTACATTAAGAAACTACTTATATCGGACCATCATTTTGGCTTCAGTTGCTAAAACAAGTAACTAATCTAACATTAAAGCATATTTTGGAAAAGTCCTCGCTTGTAATGCCATCTTGTTAAAAATAATTTCATCAACCCAGTTCAGCACTCAAAATTAAATCAGATTCTCACTTGATGATATTTGGCCAAAATATCTTGAGGCCACATGCTTGGGGTCAGGGCAGAAAAAGATCCGCCAGGTGCTGGTGTGTAAGTGCCTAACACAGTGAGGGGAAAAAAATAAGTCAACGTGAGAAACATTCTTTGACACAATGAAGTAACAGACCAATGCATTCAATAAGCTAATTATTTAAAAAGTTGCTGGATCTAATTACCAGACATTTTGTTGATTAACTGAGGTCACAGAGAGAGACAAAAGACCATGCAGAGAAGAGACATCAGGTGACTGTCAGTCTGTGGAACAACTGGGGAAGAAAACAGATTGTTAATTAATTTATTGTGTATTTTTAACAGCACTAAATAAAAAAAAGCTATGAAAAATTAGACAATAAATGAGTGCAAGAGCATTTCCACACAAGATAAAACATGTTGCCAAGAATCAATAGTTCTTATCGCTGCAGTAGAATCAAAACTACAAAAACTAATTATTAGTTTAGACAAATCCTTACAGTCGGATCATGTGCAGCCAATTCAAATCTGCTGACATCTTGTCTATGTCTGTCCTATTCAGCAACCTAGAGGAATAGGTTTATGTTTTCTACACAAATCTACATTTAATAATGTGTGAGAAAACTGTTTATTCAGTCTGTACCGAATACAGTTGATACACAAGAAATATTAAAATACAACATAATTATTTTTTTTAATTTTGCATATCATACAAAAATAAACAGACTTCATACAGAAAGACTGTTGATGCAAGAGAAAAGCTGTGCTTTTTTAAGAAAACTGAGGATTATCAATTGTAGTCAATAAGATTAATTACCTCAACTGCAAACTTGCATCCCTATTTCTTATAAATTTAAGGAACTTTGCATTAGAGCAAATGAAAAGAGGAGGAAAAAACCCGTAAAAGATTTAAAAAAAAGGATATTCTGGCAGTTTTCCTTTTGCAAATGAAGTGTTGCACTTACCAAAGGCTTATCTAATACATCAACTCAGACACAATAAAATTAATTTCTGTAAGTGTGTGACTTGTTTGCCAAAGTTAGACATGCTTTTTCAGTAGGCACCATTAGAATTTGTATTTATCTTCACTACTTGAATCATTTCTACATTAGTATTAGTCAAGGACAATTCGGTGGCTTTAGTTTTGCACCAATTGGAAAACGAATGAATTTGAACAATATGAAACAGTCCATTGTTGAAATTAAACAGGAACCAAAACACACCCCAATAAAAATAGAAAATGTGCATATCAAATACACTACTGCAAAATACAGTTTTCTGTACCAAAAGTTGCTTACCATGAGTCTTTGACATCAACAAAATTGAAATTCTGTCCATCCACCCCAAGCATTTTAACATTATGCTAAAATAAATTCCTTTCCTATTTCGATTGGACAGCTTGAATCCAAGCAAAAACTAAAGAAGCAACATATAAAACCATAACCTGTAGAAGAAATTTACCACTATTCAAACCCCGTGGAAGAATGAGTCATTCTAGCAGCCGGACCGCAGCATTTGAAGACTTACAGTAAGAGACGATAAATCAATTTTAGGTTGGGAGGATGGCCAAGTACTTTCAGGGAAGCTCTGTGGGCAAGTCTAGGGGATAAGAGAAGTGTAGACACTTCCTTACAACATCACATGCCAGCGAACTTTGTAAAATGCTTCCTTCAAACTGTTGCACAAAGAAAGCCATTTACACACATAACTTAACCTCTCATAACAAAGAAAGACTTGGCTGTAAACAATTAAGTTGTCTTACTGCATTCATCACTAATTTCAGAGTTCAAAGGGCTAACCTGAAGTATATTAACACATTTCTTGTCTTTTTGATATTTCCACAAGACATAGTATCATGACATGACATGAGAAAATGTTGTGGTGCCAATAATATTGGTAAATACTGCAATGAGGACATCATTGCAGAAGGAAAACTACTACACCTCACCAAGTGGCATGTCTGTTGAGACGTCGACTGCAATTTGGCTACCTGAGGAGATAATACAAACTACTAACCACAGGTTAATAGTGGCTTTAGATATTCTCCAGATTCCACTCTGTGAATACCAGAATGAATATAAAACAAAGAATATTCTGCACAATGACAATGAGAACCACTATATTCAGGTGAACCACTATATTCTATGAATCAAAATCAAATAGACAATCTTTTCCTAAATGTTAGTTTGTGGTAACTGTGGTATTTTTAATCGACTTTAACTTTGAAAATCTCATCGTGCCACATGCTTATCTGGAACAATAATTCATAGCTGAAAAGAGAGTTTCAAGTACACTGTGTACATTTGTGTATATTCAGTTACCAAGACCACAGTAGCAAACTTTAAGTTCCACGAAATAAATAAATAAATGTTCCATCAGTAATTTTTTCTTCTTCTCTACAAGGTAGGTTTGGACTGGAAGATCAGAGGGTTCTTCAACAAATATGGGTAGTAAAATAGGATATTAGGTGATACTCTATGATCCTTAGTAACATTTTGGTGAATTGTTACGTAATTGAAGTGTGGGGAAAAAAACTTAAAATGTTGTTCAACTAAAAAAATATGCAAGATTCATGATTTATTTCTGATTCCTGCTCAGCACTGTAGGCAGCTAAGGAACACAGACTATTTATTGACTAGCTCAAACACCATCTTCTCTCAAAGAAGTAAAACTATGACTTGAAGCTGCATCACTTACTACTGTAAACACAAGAACAGCTCAGCTTCAATAGGTGTGGCTTTGCTCTATGTTTGCATAAAGTAGACAAACACTTTGCCACAGCAGCAGCGACGACCAACATCCTGGTTTTCAATTAGCACGACGAGAACAGCTTTTAGCAGAAACACTGTAAACTCTCGCTGATCAAAGAGTGAAACCATGCCGAGCAAAAAAAAAAAAAAAAAAAACACCACTGCGATTCGGAACACCGCCTCCAGTTGTTTCCCATAGTAACCCAAACACTGGTGACTCATTTTTCCTCATTAAGACACGTGTCACAAAATGTTGCTGTTTGCCATTTCCTCAAGATCGTGATCGAATCAAAAGTGCATTGTGAAGTCACTCATTTACAGAAAGCAGAGACATTAATCTGCTGATTAATATCTCTGAAGCTTGCGTCTAAAAAGTATCATACTAGAATACTGACATCTAAGCGATAAGAGACCCACCTTATTGGCAAGATGCAGATGAAACACTGACAGTGGAAGCGCTTACTGCTGTTGTTTATTATTGTGGTTTTAATGGAGTTTGTCAGCTGATAAATTACCGTTACGTCAAGCCACAGCTGACGTCAGGTGCAACCGATAACAATGTACTACATTTTCTTATGCAACGAATTTTATCCGCGGTGACAGTTGTCACCAGATGTAAAAGACCAAATAAAACCATTATTGCAGTAAAAACGCTCACTTTCCCACCTATAGAATTCAGAACAGTTCAGAGAATGGCGTTATTACGTACTCTCGGATTCTCCAGATGCTACTAGCCACACATGCTACATTTAGCTTTGTGCTAGTTGCATACAACGTAATTCAGCCGAATCACTTTTCTTACCGTGGCATTGTCCTCTAGAAAAGATAGGGATCCGGGTTATGCTCAAAATACGTTCTGTTGTTGAATATGGGAGGGGAAAAACACATCATATGCTTATCACTCGCTTCTCATTACTGACATAATCTACGTTGTGCACCTGCTAAAGACGAAATGTAGCTCCTGTGTATTCCTACACCGCAAGGGTTTTCCCTGTTCTACATCCCGGAGCAGCGCCTTCTGTGTGAAATATCCTTCCGCGACGACGACTGCGTGACGATGGCGCTGATGCGTTCCATTCACTTTCCCCTGGACACGCCCCTCATTCAGACCGGAGCCAGAAAACCAGGGAGTCACGATGTACAGCAGAACTTTAACAACGTCGTATGTTAATCTGTTATGATCCCACAGAAGGTGCGTTGTGTTTTATATTTATATAATCCGCGCAGATAGATTAGGTCGTATGTTTCAATTGAAAAGTCTGACTTGTTTTGTTTTGTTTTTTTTTTTTTTTACAATTTTTATACTTTTAATGTATTCGTTTCCGGTTTCGTTAACTGTTCTTTTGTATGACAACTGATTTTCTTGCTTTAAAAATAAAAACAATAGCAATAACAATAAAATACACACAAGCAAGCAAAAAAATAAACACAAAAAACTAGCGTGTCTGGGTCTGTTTCATTTTACCTTTGGTGTAACATTTTTTTTTTTTTTTTAAATCCCTACACATTTATGTGTGTGAATATTGCTTGTTCACAAAATCTTGCCAAAGGTGTAGAATTAAAAAGTCACACAAAACAGACTACATTTTCTCTACAGTGAACTCACTTCATTTACAGGGAGAAATACATCAGGCTACATTGCTATGACAAAACCTGCTGCAGATGAGTTGAAACCCAATACAAAAAAAAGAATTTTTAGAAAAGAACTATTTTGAAAAGTGTCTTTAGCAAGACAGCCACTTGTTTTATTATTACTTGTTTTATATTAATTGCATTTTCATTTGTAATTTATTGAAAATGTGTTGTTCTAGCATTATTTGTGATGAACAAAAGTAAACATTTTAAGCATGTCTTCTCTGCAATACCCTTCTTTAAAAACATAGTAAAACCTTTGCCAATTTGTTCAATTTACGCACAGTTGCTTGCCCAAAGCTATTTTTTTCCTTTTTAAAAAGCTTAGCAATACTATTTTGACCACTTAAAGCAGACCTAAAACACATTAATTGGACACTTGTCAGTATGTGGGTGGTTTAATGACTGATATGAACCAATTTTGACATGTTCAACTTTGAGAGGTGAGTCATAGCATCTCTATAATTAAAGCAGAACGGTCACAACCTGCATAGGTCAGAACCTACCAAAAGTGGCGTCAGGAATGGAAATTACTGGAATGAAAGACGGGATCTGTTCAAATGTACTTTAGTTTTAAATGTGTTATTTCTAACAATTCATTGACATGTTATTACTCCCTGATAGCAGAGGACAGCTCGGCAATAGGGAACTGTGTTGAGCCACAAAAATAGCTAACTGCCTTGAAAAACAATGATTTGAACTTGAATTGTTGGGTTGTTCTTTAAATGTGCCAAATTTGACATTGCTTGAGCATCCGTTGCTTGATGGAAGCACCAATTTCAACCCAAAAGATCAGCCTGATCAATTACTGTCAGAGGGACTGTATAGACTTTTTTTTAAGATAAACAGGTCACTGAGAAAGCAAAGAACAATTTCAGCCAGCATGACCTTTAGGTCTTGGAGGAATTCTTCCCATTACCCTCAGGTTAACATTGCACTCCAGCCATGAAAAAAACTAATTGCTGTTCCAAGTCTTTCATTCCCTCAAGTCTGCTGCTGAATATGTAGAAATACTAATCTCAAACAGTTGTTTATTTTAGAGTCTCTGCTAAATGTTTTTTTTTTTTTTTGCTTCTCTTTAATTTTCCATTACCCACAGTAGGTTTTCGACATGAACATGATAGATCTAACAACTGGAAGGCTGATTGGGACTAATATAGATTTCAATCTGAATAACATCACAACATTTGCCAAATCGAAGCCAGTTTGGTGGCAAAGGTAAACCCTCAGCATTCACAAGGTGATTCATTTATATCTGCAGGACTGGGTTTGTACACCAACCATCCAGCTCTTCTTCTATTTAATTTAACCTGAGTTAGTGGAAGGTTTATTAGAGTAAAGTAATTTGCTGTGGCTCTCTGAGGAGCCTCTGAGGATGCATGACAGAAGGTTGAGTTTAGCTGCTGAAGCTTAAAGGGGCCATGTAGTCAGAGGAACATAAAGTGCTGCTAATAAAGACTCCAAAGCCAAAAATTACCTATGGGATTTGACTAGTTTTATAGGAGCAATTAATGATTAAAAACAGCCATAACCAGGCATAAGAAATTAAAAGTGGCTACTGCTATGCCTAAATACACAAATATATACATCAACATATACAAAACTTCTAGTATCAAATCTTGCACTTGCTTATTGCCCTTATGTGGAGGATCTAAGCACAACAGGCAGCAAGAGCCAGTGTTATTGAAAAGTCAAGGGTGACCGTGCCAACAATTAAATTATTCTAATACACAGCAAAATTCTGCTGCTTCATTTCGAGCTTGTTACAAATTTTTTGTAGATGCAAACACACGTTGCACACTCTTTGGAAGAAGAACTCGGTGATCATTTAAAGTGACAAACACCTGCGTCTTTCTCTTCCATTCATCATTTTACCCCTCAGCTCTTGCTACCTTTCTACATCTATTCATTCAAAAGTTCTTCTTGGTCCTCTAAAAATAAATGTCTATTTACCACCACGCCAGACTCTCTGTTTCTCAGACTGCCTTGCCGTCTATACGTCTGAATGCTGACACAACAGTATGACAGTCCTCCCTGTTTAAACTGCCTGCTAAGCCTGCATGCTCGGTCTGCCGCACCAAGCCTGAGTGAGTCACGCCATTAAAGATGCTGAAGCGATCGACCTTCCCTGCAGTTTGCTGCCCGGTGGTCCAGGCAGTTCATTCACCTGACATGCCACAACAGTGTGGGTGTGGCTCAATCATATTTTGCCACATCTTTCCTCCTACTCTACTTTTTTAAAAATATTTTTGGAGGTGTTCACCTGCCTAACTGGCATTGTTATTATCTTTAGAATCAAGTGTGGAGTGAAGGAAGTCCTGGAGTTTGTACTGCAGTGAGCATGACGTCAGGCAGACACAGAAAGCTGGAGGGAGAGGGAGAAATGTCAAGGCAGGAATGAAACGACAGACGGAGATTGAAGAGAAAAAGCGAGATAGTAGGTTTGCGATGGAAGAGAAAAATAAAATAAAATATTGGGATATACGAATTATAAAAATAGAAGACAATGAGACAGAAATTAGGATTAATTGAAATTATTGGTGCAGTGTGCATATGATTGTAGCAGAAGGAATTGCTATGTAAATAAATAGGGGAGATGTACAAGTGGAAATGGAAAGAAAGTAACAAAATAAAAAAAGGAGATTTTTCAAAATAATTTAGACATCTCCCAAACCTCCCCAACCCCAAAGAAAAAAATGTCTGCCTTTGAAAAAGGTTTAGTCACAAGAACAGATTACAGAGAATACATAGGCATTGTCGGGTCTGTTCTGTTGATCAAATAAACTTTGTTTTTGCAGCCAGATGAATCAGCAAGTTGCATCAGATAAAAAAAAGAAAGAGAGACATCAAGGACCACTTGTTCACATCAGTGCAATTTGCTGCAGTTGTGCAGTTACTTGTGAGGACAGAAGATAGCAGTGTTGCGTCGCTCCACGGCACAGACAAGCTCTGAAGACAAAAAGGAACCACATTTGAATAGATTAGAGAAAACGAACCTGCTTCTGTAAACATCTCTGCTATCTTTAAAGATGCATTCGATTGTTGCAGCAGAGGTGCCACTCTCCATGCTTTTCATGTACGTTCTAACGTTTTAATTTGCATATTGCAGCTTGAGTTTACTTGACACCATGGAAACACATTAATTAATCTGCACATCTCTGCTGTCGTGTTGGCGTTTCAGGGCTGCCTCTGAGCACAGTGCACGCGTTTATGTAACTTGCATGATGTGGCCTCTGCCTTTGACATGTTTTAGTTCATCTATGCAAATAAGCTCCGGCTGGGTCAAGCAAGGCTTAGGCCAGAAGTCTCTCACACAGCTGTTTTCTCCCACTCTCGGGGGACTTCTGCTGGGACGAGGGCGATTGCAGTCGAAGGGTAAGGGGCTTCTGTGGCTGCACATCGAAATGGCAAGTGATTTCTCTCGGGTGCAGAAATGGAAATGGTATTTATGTTTTTTTTAGGTCTTTAATGCTTGTGAAGTGAAGCTTAACTGCTCAAACAATTTTAGAAGGATCAAGCCCCAAACTCAAATATCGATAAAAGGTTAAATTCAGAATTTTTTTCAATTTATTGCTATTTTATTGTATGCTTCATAATATACAGAAAAACGCTAGTTGGATTTCTCTGTTATGTATGAAAAACCATAAAATAAACAAAAAAACCACATGAAAATAAAGCAAATGCATCTGATTTAATTAGAAAGCAATCACATGTATTTCATTAGTGCAATAAAAAAGTGAAACTCTTACGCAACATAGGTTTGAACATGTAAGAATCAAGAGAATAGCACTACACTGTTTTAAGCTTAATTGGTCCAACAGATTCCAGTTTCTTCATCCATCCATCCATCCATTTTCTTTGCACCCTTGTCCCTTGGAGGGGTCGGGAGGGTTGCTGGTGCCTATCTCCAGCTGACGTTCCGGGCGAGAGGCGGGGTCACCCTGGACAGGTCGCCAGTCTGTCGCAG
>CAEGAF010104306.1:0-15320 GCA_903067075.1 Micropoecilia bifurca
CTATTGCGGGAAGCTGTAATTTACAGCTTCTCTTTGTTAAATTATTTACATTTTTATACAATTCGAGCTTTCTGGCGAACTCACCTAGTCCATCTCCTTTCATGTCCTTGGAAAAATATGTTTTGTCACGTGATTGCGACTAGTCGACTGGCCCAGAAAAAAGTCATTGCAGAGAAAAGAATCGACTAGTCGACTAGTCGACTAGTCTGTGCAACCCCTAATGACGACCATTACAGAGATTACAGAGATCCCTTAGCAATCCCTTATCAATTCAGAGTGTCTTCAGTCAGAGGCTTCTTCAGACCCCCACTGGGAAAGCAGACTGCTGCAGGAGGTCCAACATAGTCTCTTTGACAACTCTGAAGAAACTTGAATGATATGAGTTACAGCAGTGTTCCATTTTAACTTTCAAATTAATAGAGTATTTTTTTATTGTCTTAATTTGAATTGATACACAAGCATTTTTTTCTAAAGGCCAGAAAATTAAATGCGCAAAATTACATATTGCCCAAAATTCATACCACACAATAGTATCATCATGCTGTTTGTACTGTTCATGCTGCATGGAATGAAGTTGAAGGAAATAGTCACATAGGGATAGATGTGAACACAAAGCAAAGCTGGAATGAAATCTGTTTCAGGCTATCAAAAAAAAGTATAACTCAAAATGACCCTGTTAAAGTACACACCTAAATCCAATTGAGAATTTGTGGCAAGACTTCAAAATTTATACATTCTCAGTGTAATGCGACGTCTATTTTAAAAATAAAATCGCTCTCAAGTTGTGCAAAGTTGTTACAGCCAGGTGTGTCTCCCACTAACTTAAACTTTGTTAGACCCAATGGCCAAATATGAAAAAGTTCAATAAATATTCCTTAGGGATTTCTAAGCTCACACAGATATCTTTGAGGCAGCAGCACTGACTGACTGTATCAAAGCAAGGGAACTATGACTTTTCATGCTGGTGATTCTTTGTAGGAAAAAAAAATACAGAAACAAATGAAGCATATTTTTGATCACCTGCTGGCATATGAAGGACAGCAGAAGCAGGAAGCACAGAAACACAGCAGGAGACGCGAAGCAGCGCAACTGGCTCACCGATTCGCACAGTCGCCGCCTGCAGCGATGCTCACCTGGCTGCATGGTATGCAGACCCTCACAGACGTCTGAGCTGAGCTCTGAGCTGTAGAAGGTTATGTAAGTAAAGTTATGTAAGATTATTTGTAATGTAAAAATGTGCAGTCACAAATTCCCAAATGGATGGCAGCTAGAGTAGTTCACTTCTTATCACTTGAATTTTATTTTCCAAAAAGTTTGGAATACACATTATTTTCACTTATTTCGTGTTTGTTCCAATTGACTTATTAAATTGGAGAAATTGTCACATTCTGACCAAATTAAAATAATATGTTTATACACTGTGGCTATTGGAGTCTTACCAACAGGTTTCTTACAGTCGAGTACAAGCAAAATATACAAAACAGCGTCTGCGACTTACCCTTATACACTTTTTATCTCTTCACTTCTTCTATTTGCCTGATCATTTACTTCACTTTTTTCAATTGTGACATAATAAAATGTTAAGTCTTTAATCAGTTTTTAGCCAAAATGATTTTTTTTATGTCTGTCAATTTGCTTTATCTTTATTATTTCTCCTTGTCGTCTCTTTGCAAACCGAAGAAATGGCATCAAATTATATGAACTGCATAAAACGCACAGTGAATATAAAATTAACAGGGCGTTTTCTGATGCGTGTTCCACGGTCAACTTTATGTAGCTCGAAGAAAAGGAAGGAAGGAAGCATTTCTCTGGATATCTTTGCAAGACATGATGAACACACATATGTTGAAACTGTGGTTTTTGTTTGTGCTCCTTATGTTGCAATTTCTTTGCAGCAAAAATGAGTCATTTTGAACTTACACTAAAGAAATCAATTACATAGATAAACAGCTGCTTTTTAGCTACTATGTGTTCAGCAGAAGTTATTATTTTGTACACTTGAAACAATAAATACAGGGGGAAATTGGAAAATCTTTAAAAAAAACATTTAGTGAGGATAAGAAGAATTTTTTTGAGGCATGACAACAAGAACATATGGTTCATATCTGCTACCGAGCGACAGAGTAAACCAGCAGATTTAAAGCCAGAAAAGTACAAAAATAGCTAAAAAATACCAACAATTTCTTCCTATAGTTGAATGTTTCTACAATATGCACATTTAGGCCTCTTCAGTCAAACGGACATTAGTGAATTGAATTACTTACACTGTTGAATAACTTGTGAGAGTAATTCAACATCGGCCTTTTCCATGATATTCAAGTTTGAATCAAGCTAATACTTGAGCTTGAATCAGGTTTTCATCTTAGTTCGAGGCTCTAAAGTGTCATTTGTTCAGCTTCTGTTTTGAAAAAGACTCTTCTTGGCCGCCTAAGTTTGGCACCAACAGCATTACTAAGGCTTAGAGAAAAAAGTGCAAGGTTTGCAGAATACTTTTTTTTTCCTGAGACTACCATGACGTTTTGCATTCTCACTAGAGAACTATTCAAAGCAACCCGAATCCTGGGATTCAAGGAGCCGTCTAACTTTGTATGTTTCAAACTTGTAAAATGAACTCACGCCACCATACAAACTGTGTTTTATCATGCTACAACCAGAAATGAAAAGAAATAATGGAAAAACAATACCTGTAATTAATGGTGTTCTTGATTAGAATAAGGGAGAAACGGATAAATATGAACAAACTGAGTGGGCGTGAATTCAGAAAGTGAAATTGAAAAGATGAGCTACTGCAAAAAAAAAAAGAGAATAGCTGCATTTCCTATCAGTTCGTTTGATTCCATCCGCAAGAAGTGGAACTTTCTCCTGCACAAAGTCATGAACCGCGGTAGAAAAGTCATGCCTCCCCCTTGCTGAATCTGGAATTTATATTTGTTGGGAAGCGCAGATATGAGTCTTACAGATAAGACGACGTCTGAATAGGAACAATGGAGATCAAAGCTGTCAGTCAAGATTGTATTTATTGCTCTGGGTGTTACTATTACTGCCATTTAACCGAGGAGCAGGCAGAGATGAAACCTGAGAGAGAGAAAGAGAGGAAGAGAAAAAAAAAACCCTTCAGAGATGAGAAAGTGTTTCAGGACGGGACTGTGGCGTCAACAGTGACTAACTGCTCTCATACGAAGCCTCACAGCGTCACCGCCAAGCAGGGGGAATTTCTCACATTTTGATTGTTTTGGTTGTCGTGGAAGCATCGTGGCATGCTACGGTTGGCGATACAGAAACCTGCTCTTCTGGACGTTTCTTAATCGCTTCATCACGTCAGTATATTTAACCCAAAGCCTCCACACCACTGCTGGTCGTCAGAACTGCTTCATGAGAATAAACACGAGGTAGAAAAAGTTTGTGTGGTCGTCTACCACGACAGGACAGATGATCCTCTCTAATGCTAAGTGACAGAGGCCTGCATCTCAGGCCACTTTTTTGGTGTGTGTGTGTGTGTGTGTATTTGTCGCAGACTGAGCAGTGTGGTACCACTCACGACGCAGCAGGCATAAACCCAGAGCTCTGCATACACTTGACTTGATCTGCGCCCGCTGACAGGTGACCGCAGTGCACCCAGCGTGAAGATTTATCGGAGAAAGTGAAGTGCATCTTTTAATTCTGTCTCTTAAGAGAGGAGAAAACCGATTTTTGAGATTCTCTCCCCACACCGGAGGCAAGAGAGAAAGGGAGAGAGGTAAAGCTGCAAAGCTAATCTAGATGAGCCACAGGAACTGAAACGCTGCAGCTCATTTGAGTCTGAATATTCAAACAGTCCTACGATGCTCAGCATACAGGAATGCATGCAGAGACATAAGGCAGCATTCTCAACATGCAAATATTTCCCTCACGCTATTGAATAATCGCGAGAGGAGAGATGTTTATGTCCACATTTCAAGACGCACACAATCGCCACATCTCATGGGAGGGCGCACACCCACACACACCCACACACACCCACACTCGCACCAGCACACAAGCAGGGAGACACACAGGAGCATGTGCCGCCCAGAGCTTTGCGAGGCGCCGTGCGCGGCCTTTCGGTGAGGGATTTGCAGAAGACAGCAGCGAACGTGGCGCAGGATTTCTGTCATCATCGAACACATGGGGAGAGGAGTCTGCCTAGACAGCAGCATTGACAGATTGCATGAATAATTTAGGAACAAAGTGAGAGGCCTCGCGGACCTCTGAATCACTACCGATGACAGCTGCCTTCTCCGACTTCGGTTCCCCTCTCATCTTTTTTTAATGCATATTATTTCCATAAATACTCCTCGCTAACATCTCAGAGTTGCGTCCAAAACACAGAAAGGATGCAGCACCGGGTGTCTGATGTGGAAACGAGGGCTGTGGCCTCTTAGAAACCAAACGGTGCCTTTATTCACGTCAAGTCGGGGTTTTCAGACGTGAAAACAATGCCGGACCAGAAGGCCCTGACATAGTTACAGGCCAAATGTCATATTACAGAGCATGAAAACAAATAAACACAAACTAGGTACATTGTTTTGTTCAAAGTAGTGAGGCAAGCAAAGTAACATAGGTGAGTTTTGTGAAAGTAAGCAGGTGAAAGGGAATGATTTTCAAAACCCTAAACTTCAAATCAGAGCTGGAAACTTTGCAATCGCTAGTTTGTTTGTTTTTTTCTTGGCTGAGGATTATGTCATAGGTTTGGTCTTATTACATCATCGTTTTTTGACAAGTTTCAACTGTGCTCCCGACATGCTTCTTTGCTTTATTTTTGTTTTGTTTCACACTTTTTCTCAGTTTCAGGGAAATATGTTAAAAAAAGAGGATTAGAAAAGCAGATGGATGACAATAGATATAAAAGCTGGTGTGTTACATGGACAGGTGAGCTTAGAAAACGAGCTACACATGACAGGTACAGTATTTTTACAAGGATGGACAAAATGGGAATATACAAAGAAACCTGTAAAAAAAAACAACTCACTCAGCAAGTTTTATAGGAGAACATTTTGAAAGCGTGTGCTCTCCAAATCCTTTTTCCTGTAAACAACACCAGTTTGAGTCCTAATGAAATGTCTGTTTCTGTTGTACTCTTTGGTCAGTACAACAACAAAGCTCCATCACAAGTGCTTTATTTACATAATCATCGCATGGAAGACAATGGCTTTGTTATTTTATGCCGTTATTCAGCCAGCAGACACAATTTACGAGGCGCAGCGGCACTGAGCGAAATCTTCGGCGCACTTTGATCTGCTTTATTTTCTGGAGATTACATTCAGCCAAAGTCCTAATTGCAGTACTTTGTGTGCATCTTGCACTAACCTAATTTAGGGTCCTTTTGAAAATAATGGCAAGATTTTTTTTTCTGGTTAATTAGCATTAAGGCGAAGTAAACAAAACAACAATTCAAGCTGATTGATTCACTTGTACTTCACAGAGATTTGCATATTTAACTTTCCACATGTAACTCCAGGCTTAATCTATTGTGTCTGGTCATGTGACAGCATATATTACACAATATACCAAACATCAGAAGTCTCAAAAACATTTGCATAATAATGTTTTCAGTGGATCCTAAAACACAGCTCTCATTATTTTGTGGTGATTAGTGAGTAAACCTACTTTGTATAAATATAAATTAAAGTTAGAATAATTCAGGAGAATATTATTTTTTCTCACAGTCCTACTGTCTTTTTTTAAATTTTTTTTTAGGTTTTAGCTTCAGATGATGGTTTGAATAGCAGCTAATAGAAATGTCTGATCTCAGACAAGGGGAAAAAAAATTACAACTATTTAAAAATATTTGAAGTGGCTGTGTCAAAATTTTAAAATACAGTTTTCATGTTTTCAAAGACAAATTGCAACATTTGACAGACGGCTTTATATAATTTGTCTTTATTTTGAAGACATAAGGAGTCTGTCCCTCACAGGCACAGACTCAGTGTGTTCACAATCATATTTTTTATTTATTTTGGCAAAAACTATATTTGACTTAAAATACTTTTAATACATTTGAGGCGCAACATCTCAAATGAAAAACAAGTACCGTTCTGCAAAATCAGCACATATTTCTTTTGCAACTCATCAAAAAAATTAAGAACTTAAAAAGTATTTTTCAGTTTGGTGTTTGATTTTGTTTTTGTGAAGAACTGTCAACTCTGTCAACTAATTTAAAAAACGTTACAATGTTAAAAGTTGTGGTACTCCATTAAAACTTTAAAATTATTGTATGATACAACCTGAGCTTCACAAGCTTACATATTGTGGCTTCGTTGTTTTTTGTTGATCTAATGTGAATCTTGTGCCGAGAAAAAAAGAAAAAAGCATTCAAATGAGTAGTTTTGTGTTTTCACAACTAAGTGTAAGGGTTTCATTATGCTCACAACTGATGTAACTGGTCCTTGTTCAGCAGAGTAGTGAAAAACGTTGATATTTTTAACTAGATTTGTCCTTTCCTGTGCAAGCATAGGGTGGATACCCACTTCTGGTTTTCTTTACCTGCTTATAACAAGAGAAAACATATTCAAAGCAAAAATGTCCATTAATTTTTTCTCCCCCCGAAGAGCTACTTGCCACAAGCCAAAGCTAATTCCTATTTTATGTTAAAAAACAAAACTCAAAACGCATTTTTAGCACCATTAATTACAAGTTAAAACCATCTAGTCAAAACACACACACTTCTCTTTGCAGTTTGAAAGTGGATAGGCCTTTTTGTCTGGCTAAATACTGCGAGAATACAGACTGCTGGTTTTTCTTTGATCAGATTTCAGCTAACATTTAGCTGGTCTTTGATCACCGTCGGTACACATTTCTCTGTCTGAACACATCATTTCCTCAGCAGAGCTGGCTCACCACAACTCAAAATAAAATTGAAAGGAATGAAACGAAAATGTTGACATTTCCACACAGTTGCATCAGTTAAGACGAGCCAATTAGGTTAAGCCAACATAATGTTTTCGGGCATTTTAGGTTAGCATTTTTTTGTTGTTGTTTTTTAATCAGATACAACCTGGCAAACACATAAACTCAACTTGACTACAACACATTTCAGTGGGAAGAAATTGGAGTGTTTAGAAAGAACATGCAGATTTTACAGAAAGACCCCAGACTGAGGTCTGGGGACTGACTTCAGATATCTGACATGCTTTCATTTGACGATGAAAACGATTTGTTCTTTTCTAATTATGTGGTACTTTGTACTGGTTGGGAATTTTTTTTTGTTGCTATGACAAAATGTCAAAAAAAAAAAAGTCAAGTGGTACTAAATGTTCTTGGATCGGACAATTTCAAACTAGCAAGATCTGATTTTTGAGAAGTGGACGTCCATTAAGAGCTCTTGACCAGCACATGTCTTTGCTGTTACAGTTATCTGCAGCTTCTTCATTTTAATAAAACAAAAATCAGTTTTCAGCATAGATTCTAATAGAAATCAGGTGTAATCCCTCAATAGAACCCATCCTTAAAAAATGTGATTAAAATTGTTGGTATTTTTTAGCAAAATGTAACCATTTTAAGATAAAGAATATTGTTCTCTACCAGGTTTAAAGACAATATGACCAGCTGAAATATGCCGATTGTGATCAGGGATGCACAATATTATTGGCATGGTATCGGAATCTGCCAATATCAGCTGTAAAATTTAATATTTTACATCGCCCATTCCATCTAAATAACTCACCAGTATAAATTGTGTTGTTTTTATATGACATTTTATATGACAGTGCAGCACATCAAATTTGCAGGAGTGTTATTATTGTCTTAGGGAGAGCAGACGTCATGAATAAATTTGACATTAGACACAATGCAAGTTAAAAGTGTTGCATCATTTTCAGCCTCCTTTTTAGCATTTGCATTTGGCAGCAAGCTAAATTGACAATGATAATGCAAGCATTCTAATTCCACAGTACAGAAAGTCACATAGTTTCAGTAAATAGGTATAGGGAAAAAAATATCTGTATTGGTATCTGTTATCGCCCAAGTGAGTTTTAGTATACCGCCATATCGGATATCGACCAAAAATCCAATATCGTGCATCCCTAATCAAAATGCTTGACGGACTTGATGACTTCTTTGGTAAAGTGTTTTTTAGCACATCCCAAACTCCTGCTGACAGCTTTAAAATATCAAATTTTGCCTCGTTTGGTCAATTCCCTGATGTATTATTCCGCTAATGCAATGATTGCTTAATGAAAGACAACGTTTAAATCAGATGAACAACTCTAGTAATGCTGTGTATAAAAATACCCTGACTAGATATATATGCAAATGTTAAAAGTTATAAAGCTGCTGACAAACTGCGGTGCCTCGCTGCATCGAATTTGAATTCGAGCCAAGCTGCGGGGGTTGATGTATTCACTTGAGCTGATGATTAAAGAGGGTTTAAAACCCTTTCTTGGGGAGCTCGTTTGTGTATGTGTGTCGCTGAAAGGCAGGGTGGGATGTGGAAGTCAAAAAAAAAAAAAGAAAAGAAACATTGCAGCATCTGTGCCTGCAAGTGTTTGGCTTCATGTTAACTTTTGACCACTCGCCTCAGGAGCAGCATGCTCAGAAGCGTGTTCCAGGTCTGCAGCAACCAGAAACAATCAAGGTACACGAGGGCCAAATCCCGCTAGCAACGGTGTAATCTTCTCAGCTTTTATTAAAGAGTGACATTTTTCAGTTTGGGTTTATATATATATAAAAAAATCATACAATCCTGTTATTTTTTATGGCTTTCTTTTTTTGCACCAGAAGTGATTGGGAGCAGAACTCCTATTCCCCTTGTCACATATAGAAGGACAGGCGGTCAGACCTGTGGTAATCTCAATTTTTCTCCCCCAGCCCATCCAGCCTCCCTCTCCCCCACTACCTCTTTCATAGACAAAGTTGAGGGTTTATTAGAGTTGGTGGCCTGTGATTATGTTTTAATGAGAGAATGACTGTGGAGAGCAGATAAGGGACCCTGTTCAGGCTGAGAGGTCCTCGGTGGGATTAGAATAATCGTCAAAAAAACGCCATGTCCTTTAAAAAAACGCTACCACAATGGAATAAGACTCCCCCTGTCTTTCTCCACTCATCCACCTATTCATCCCTCCATCCACTCGCCCGTCGGTTAATTGACATTCCTGTGTGACCGTCCAGCGCCGCCGTCGGAACGTGACATTTCCTCCTCTCGTCGCCGCCAACTGCGCCAAGGCAAATGTGCGTTTTTACAGATCAGAGTCGCAGTGAGAAAACGTGGGTTAGTGTGGAGAGAAGATGCGAGCGACGTGAGAGAGTGACGGGGCATAAACGGAGAAAAAAGTGAGAAAGAGCCACTGGAGTAGATGCTAAGTCATGATAATGAGGAAGCCTGCAGATACGAGCTGCGTCACTCGTCGCGGTTCTTTTTTTTTCCCCTCTCTGTGCAAACTTTGTGTTTTTCTTCGAAGAAATGTTGCTATGGAGGCCAGACATTTTAGTGCGTGAAGTACATTGTTGCCGCTCAACTTTTTAGATGACTTAGTTGTAACATAAACTTTGACGTTATAACATAAAGGTAGTCCATCAGTAATCATGACAGACTAGCTTGAAATACAAATTATTTTTATTCATTCATACATCAACCTCAACACTACCTTATAGAAAGGTTTTTTTTTTTTACTTTTTATTTCTGGAGGATAACTAGTTAATCCTTCGATATAGTGGTCAACACTACAGCAGGCAGCAGTTATTCAAAAGTTGATTTCTTGTTTGAGAGCAGCCAGCTTTAGAGCATCACCCTGTACACTGCCATCTACTGGTATGTCAGTGCCAGTGCAACTTTAAAAAGTCCTTAAAATCCAAATGGCCGACAGACATAGTTATTGCATGAAAGGGCGAAGTTGAGTCCAAATTCAAGACACCCAAGTCTCAAATGTAGACAAACCTTAAATGTCACAAATGAACAAATACATACCGTAGTATATGTAATTAAATTAGTCAAAGAATTTCGAGATTTTAAGTGGTTTTGTTGGACAGAACAGGAGGACGTGAACTTCAGAATTACCTGGTAATGAGGACTTATCTATTTCTTACAACCAAAAACAACAATTAAAAAAAGCATCCGATAAATTTAGAAAATAATGAGCGAACTGTAAAATGACAGATTCTTTTATATCAGTAAAAATTAGTTCTTATTTATTACTAACGAACAGCCATTATTATTATTTGTACAAATTTACAGACTTTTAACACCACAGTGAGTTGATGGATATTCTGCAACTACAAACCAGTATTTTAGAAACACATTTATTTTGACCACACATGTATTTATTTTAATACATAGTACACCTAAGGAGCAAGATGCTAAGCAAAGCTTTTCGAGACCTTACTAACTTGAACACGAAACAGACGGAGTGGCGACGTTAAGCATCTGGAGCATTGTTATCGACCGCGCAATAAATCTAAGTCCAATATTTACCCGTCCTTCTGCTCAGCCTGTGATCTTAATGAAATCGGAGAGGCTCTCTTTTCTTTCTTTTTTTAGATTTTAGACTGCGAGGTTATCGCGGCCTTGCGATTCCAGTGGAGGAAACGTGTTTGTTACGAGCCCGTCGTCCTCCGGGTTTCCGCGGAGGACGATGGGCGTGTAACTTTCATTCTAATTATCAAACTGGAGAGAACCGAAGCGTGATAAGGTGACAAACCCCCCGCAGGGACGGGGAATGTGAACTCTGCTCAACTGGAACTCGCCCTTATTTACTTCTCTTTAAATGCTTTTTAAATCGCACCAGCTAATCTGAAAGGCTTTACCAGTGTTGATATATGTGTACACACTGTGTGACAGAGAGCAGAGGCAGGGGACAGATAGAAAGAGAGAGAGAGAGAGAGAGAGAGAGAGAGAGAGAGAGAGAGAGAGAGAGAGAGGTGGTGTTGGTTTTAAGGCCTCTCTCTACAGGGAGAGGGGATTATGTTTCTCTGCTGTCATGTGTTCTGACATTCAGAATGTTATTAAACTTCAATAGGCTGAGCTCAGGGTTCACTGATTACTCTTACTGGGGCTGAATCCATTATTCAAGGTTTACTTCACAGCCCGTGTTCACCGAAATCACGATCGCGCCTGCACACACTTCAAGAACGGACGCATATCCACTCCTGCAGCCGAGCACGCCTGCGTACGTCGCAGTCACACGAGCGAATGCGCTGGGATAAAACCTGCCCTTCGTAACGAAGCGCCTTTTAGGTCGAGTAAGAGGTTTTCTAATCATTCTAAATGTGTGTGTTTGCCCAGCGGGAACAAGCGGGGTGAGACGTAGAGTTACTGTTGTGCCTTTCAAGTGAACCTTTGACATTGAGAATCAAAGGAGAAAGAGATTGCCCAGTTCTTCCAGCAGCTACGCCCCACACAGGCTGCTGCAATGAAAAATGTATCCCATTTCAAAGAACAGTTGAAAAGCACTTGAAGTATTGCTTTGCAGAAACGAGACCTTAAAAAGGGAATTTTAGACTATTGAGTGAAATATTTCATTAAAACGGCTTGGTGTTTTCCCCCGTTGCTCGGTTTTAACCCCGACTACCAAGCCGATGGGCTCGGATTAAGCTAGGTTTCGCGAGGGAGGCTTCAGAACTTTGATCACCGAGGGAAGTGGCCCCGCTGCAGAGTCTGCTCATCTGTCATTCTGTCTGAGGCGATGTGGGGGACCATACATCTCTCCCTTCACCCCCTTGCTTCAGCTGCCCAGCAACCCTCCTTGTCCAACTCCTGTTTACCACCTCCATCCATCTTCACCAAAACACGGTTGCTGCCTTCGCCCACAGAGACGGACGGTTAGGAAACAAAGGACGAGAGATGAGTCTCAGGGCCTTCGGGTTTCCTCAAGCCTCACAAGGGCCCGGCAAGCAGCAGCAGCCACCTCTCGGTTCCCTCAACATCGAGCGATGCGCATCTCTCACAAAAGGGCTGCTGAATCTCGATAGCGTTGGACTAATGGGCTCTGAATCATGATTTACTGTCCCTTTCAGCCCAGGCCCAGAGTGACCCTCAACACCACAGAGACGTGCAGGGAACAATAAAGCAGCAGCTGAATCGTAACTCATTATAACTTCATACGTTTTCATTTACAGAGCATTATAACTGCATTACCCCTCGTAAATCACAAGCTAATGGGATAAGTGAAGGCTTAAAATGTGAGCCTTGATTTGTCTACTGACCACTGGTGTGGTTGAGGGAGATTTAACACTGTCCTATCCTGCAGTTTCTGTCTCTGTTGGTACAATGAACTCCGAATTGACTTTGCTTGTTGTTAACTTGCTGGCTTTGAAGGGAAGCCTAGTTCTCCAAATAATGGATGTGCGTTGACAATGTTTGCAGTCACCATCCGTAATTAGGCCTGACATATATAAATTGGATTTTTCTTAGTCAGCATGAATTTCAGTGGTGTTGCGAGCCCAACCGATTTATAGATGGCAGTCTTCATGAAGTCTTCATGAAATTGTCTTTGCAATGTCCACCTTCTCGTCACATTCACACTGCGTTTTACACGGATGGCATGTCTGTTCAGTAAAATTTCGCAAGAGGACATTTTTATGAAAATGAAAAGCCTTTCTAATGTTGAAACTTCTACAAAAGCAGAAAAGGGCAGGATGGGTCTGCTGTCGGTTAATGCGGACTTGGTACTACTTTTTGAATGACATTTTTTGTCACAACATTTTATTGGATAACTATGTGCAAAGTGGCTAACCTGCTAAGAATAAGCGGATTTTGATATTATCAGAACTCTGTGCCCAATCCAGTAGTGCTTATTTTATAATAGGAGTTTGTGCAAACTTCACTTTACAAGATCTTTTAACACTGAATTGCCACAATGTTTCCCTCCAAAGGAAAGTACGTCTCGCAAAACGCCTTTTCTATTTGCCGAACCAATTTAAGCGATCGCTATGAGCTGCGAAAATTAAGGTAAAGTGTTTTAGACTTGACATCTTGATCTCTCGTTGGGCGTCAAACTGCACAAAAGTGCTCTCTGGATTTTGTGGCAACACTTGGTCTGCCGCTCGTAAGTTGTTAGCGTGGAAGCATTACGGGTTCCTAACAGGACAAAAATGTGAGGAGTGACAAACATGGAACATCAACCACAGTGAGAAACCATTGGCCACGAGTTGCGCTACTGTTAGCACTTCTCATAAACCCAATAAGATCAGAGAGTATCGCACACCGACTAACGACTGAACCTTTAACCTGATGACGTATTTCAACTCTTCACGACATGTAGCTTAACAACTTGTGTTTAACAGGAAATAGAAAATAGACGTCCCGTGTACACACTGTGATACGTGTGATCAAGGGAGTACTAATCTGTCCCGAGGCAGTTTTTGTTTCTTGACAATGTGTCAGATGCCTTCCTTAGATTTCATGCTGCCATGAGTGTCAGTCACTCAGGCTGCAACAACGGGCCTGCGGGTGGGATGGATGAGAGACAAGAGATGCTGCATGCTATAGCAGGGATTTAGTCTTGCAGCATCTTTGGAAGCGCAGCATGTGTTCCTTCGCCCCGTGCCCGTGTCTGTCTTTCCCGAGCTCTTTATGTGAGCAGAAGATGACTCCCACGCGCGCAAATAGCTGCAGACACCACCTGCAGTTGCTGGTGGGAGTCGGCGTGGAGAAACAATGGGTAACTACGCCAGGGAAGAAAAAAAAGGTGAATTACAAGTGAGCTGACAGACAGAAATAATGAGGAAGCGTTGACGTCAGGGAAGCCGCGTGTGAGGGACACTGGCCTTTTATCAGAGATTAAAGCAGTTAATTCAAGCTGTTCGAAAGAGGAAATAAGCTTTTCCTCTCTGATGGCTGTGAGACTTTACTCTATCTCATCAACACAAGCTGACAGCAGCTTCTTCACTGCTATTGATTTTCTCTCCTTCTCATTTTGGGGAAACATGCGTTACATGCCAGGTGGATGTGCTTTGCTGGAGCTGGATTACCCCATCTCATAACAACATCACTTAAATGCAAAGGAAGAGGATGATTGACTTTGGGAATAGAGCTGATTTTAAGAAAAAGAAAGAGAAAAGAGCACTCCTTTTCCCCACTCAAACATTGTTTTTGACTTTAAAAGATGACCTCATTCACAAATATTCTCTAATAGCCATAATCCCAAGACCCTAACCAATAAAGAACATAAAAAGGAATCTGTAAATGGGCAGCTTTGGGAATTGCTAATATTTAGTTTGACTCCTTCTCCAAACACAGATGAACTGATCAAACAACAGCAACAAATAATCCCTTTGAAAGCTCGTTTTGAGAAAACTGTTTTGTCTACAGCGGCGTAATATACGTGACCGAACGATGTTGTCAGCATGTGTGGGTGTACAGACATATCACCCTCTCTAGGTGTCTTGGAAACTGGCTTCACTATTATTCAATTGTCCTTATTAGAGAAAATGTGAATGTTTATTAGCCTGTGTATGTAGAGAATGTATGCATGTGTGGACACTGTCGCTGCCGGGTCATTTTTCTTCAACAGACCTTTAATGAGGGACTGGGACGGAGTGCCAGGATTCACTTGTAATGACTGCAGAGACCAGTGAAAATACTCTTCATGTATTTTTCATTTCATTGCTCCTACATTCGCTACATTCTGAAGCTGCTGCCCCCGCGACCTGACTCCGGATAAGCGGAAGAAAATGGATGGATGGATGGATGCTCCTACATTCTAAATATCCTTTGATTATTATTTGCTTTAACGTTTCTAAAAATACACAACCTTTGCGGAGGTACTCATTAGTTAGCTGCACCTAAAGCAGGTAAAGGTAGAAGATATTTAGAAAGTTGTAGCCTGCTGGAAACCAGAGTAAAACTTGATTGAGCCGATTAGGAGTATTTCTGTACAGTGGAACTCTTATTGTGAGGTTATGGACCACAACCATTTATAAAAAGCTGATATGTGTAAATACTTGAGATCATTTTTTTAAAATGCTTATTTTAATAATTCACACACCAAACATAGCTTTAATATGCACTAGTACGCTCAGTGGAAACCATCTAGGCAAGCTAACGTAAACGATCTTTCTCAACTCTACACAGTAAAAATGCCAGTGTTGAATTAACACCCAAAAGTGTCTATATGTGTCCATGTCAGCTGGTGTTAAAGTAACACTTTTGAAAGTGTTAAAAGATTGACACCCATTTTTTTGTTAAATTAACTTTGGTCTATATAATGAAATTGGTTTAAGAAAAGTTAAACTTTCCATTTCTGTGTATTGTTTTGAATATTTTCCACTGGATTTGATTGATATTGACACCTCGTGGGTCAATTATTTACTTTTTTAACACCACATTATGTTTAGTGATCAACACTACACTGGTGTTACTTTTAACATAT
>CAEGAF010104307.1:0-18547 GCA_903067075.1 Micropoecilia bifurca
AAGGATGTGGGTGGAGAAGGGGAGGTGGTGGGTTGAACGCAGCTGGGAAGCGGCTGGCAGCTTGGGTGTGGATCCTTTATGCAGAGCCTGATTGCTGATTGAACGCGCCGGGTGAGATCCAGCGCTGAGGCCGGAGATGAGCATGACGTCGATGGGGGCGGAGTCTTCCAGCTTGAACTTCTGCTTTAGCTCCATTTTATCTTTGATGAGTTTATCACTTAGATTAGATTTATTGTCATCGCTGAGCATTTTTAGCGGTGCAGTGAGATTAATGGAGCAGCTCTGCGGAAATCTTTACAAACAAACAAGACACTTAGCAATAGACAGAGAAAAAGACAATGTGTGGCTGAATTGGCAGGTCCCTCAATCTGCCAGGGGTATGAATATGTTTGCACTTTGTTTCTAATGTCTTCCTTTCCTGACAGTCATTAAACAACCCAATTGATCACCTGCATCATACTAATTTTACATAGATCTTGACCTCACTTTCAGGGTAAAAAAGACAGTAAGGGTGTTGTGGGTTAAGTATTGATTAAAGAAACTGAAAGGTGAACTTAAAAAAAACATTATATAATAAAAATAATGATTTGCTTCTGCTTAAGGGTCTTCTAATTTCCATTTCAGTTTTGGGGAGGGAACATATAAATGTCCGTATTTGTAGCAGCAGTATTTTAGAGGTTGATGTGCAAAAGGGCCTTAGAAAAAAGCTACGGCTGAGCAGCAGCTCTAGAAGTAACCAGATAAATAACTCCAAACCAACAAGCTGGATTCAAATATTTGTTTGAAAAAATGTTTCAAGTCTCCCCTGGAGCTAAAGGAGATCTGGAATTTCACATCCACTGAACACAGTTATTGTGCCGTAATGTTGTAAAGAAGATGAGTTGGTGTCTATGGATAGCTGATTCTGCCTCACACACACACACACAGAAACACACACTGACATGTTTGGCTGAGTGTGAATTACAGACATAATGAAGGTAAAGCAATTGTAATAGTTCAGATCCACCACTTTTTTTTTATTACAACAGCTAAGCTCTCCAAGGAGTTGTAAATTAAAATTTATTCAAGGCAGAAAGAAATGAATCACTGATATGTTAGACAAGCATATTTTAGGTGTTTGCCGCTGGACTGAATAAATGTGGATATGAATGTGTGAAATTGTAGCCGAATGTCTTCGTCTTCCCTTGTAATATTTTTCCCCTCAATATTTGGTCTCTACTTACATGCTTTCTTCTACTCTTATTAAAATCACTACAGTTGATAAGTTGTATAAAGAGTGTGTGTTAGAGATACAGAAAAATAAATTGCTTTAATCTTCCTCTTTGCTGTTTCAGCTCGATTTTTGAACCAGCTGCTGTTTGTCTCGGCGGACTAACACGACCCCGGTTTTCACACGTGGTTAAGACAAAGACCCAAGGCTGATCGAGGTAATAAATCAGTTTGATGTATTCTGTATGGCGCTTCGAAGTACAGTTTGCATAAATGGTGGCTTGTGTGACGCAAATTGTTTTTAAAGCAGAAAAAGGGCTAAAGTTTTAGGAAAGCAAGAAGTATCAGAAAAAAAAATCATGGAAGTAAAAGCACTTCTCTGTATTTGAGAAGTGAAGAAACCCTTTGCAACGCTGGCGATGGTGGAAGGCGTTTGTCCCGTAATCAGTGGGTTGCTGGTTTGAGCCCTTGCTCCATCCAAACCACTCCACTGTGTTGTCCTTGGGCAAAATACTTTACCCGTCTAATCCAGACGTCTTTAGACATTGGTAGAACTTCACGATATATGCTACTCTTTGCTGGTCCAGGGTAAAACGTTAATGTGCTTTGAAAAATTATTTCCATTTTTAAAGCACAGCTTCAAATAAGCAATAAGCTTAATAATAAGCAAGAGCCACAAATAAACACTTCTGTGACATTTCCTGGATTATCAAGGTTCATGTCAAATACTGGAGAAGAGCAGGGCAACAAGTACTAATTTGTGAAAAGGCTTTGATATTTCCAAATTCATCTAAAGTTTATTTTTTGTGAAGTTGCTGATATCCCAAACCAACTTAACCGCTAATTAGCAACTTGGTGATGATCTGTGTCCCAGTGAGCACATACCAATAAGCACCAGTTTCCCCCCCAAGGTTTGAACTCTGACATACAACAAATGAAAGGAAAACGTATTTCCAGTTCCTTACATGATAGATGAAACTTATACCTAAAGCAAACTAAAGCAGCAAACAGAAAGAAAAAAAATCTGAATTGATTTATAGCACAGGAGGTGGTATTAGGCTAAGATGATGAAGGCTTTCCCCACAGTAGGGAGAAATATTGACAAGATTCTTGATATATGGGAAAGGATAAGGGTGGTCATGAACAAGAGGGAGATATGCCCTTGAAGAAAGTTGGAGGAAAGTTAGAGTGAAAATATTATGGGTGAATCCGCTGTATGATCTTCTTGGCGATCTTAAGGCCTACTGGGTTAAAAATAATTCATGTTTCAATATCGGTATCATTTCCATCCACTTCATCCACCATTTCTCTGTTGGACCGTCTTATGGACTGGTTTTATTGAGTCATCTTTTCGTCTTTTAATATTAATCATTTTTTCTTTCCCTTCCCATCCCTTTTTTATTCATCATAAAACAAAAGTCAAGCTGAGGTCTTTCTATAGTCTCTCCTCAAAACACCCTTGCAGAGGACACACTTTCAGAGGAAGCGAGGCATGTCAAAGGACTGGCTAACGCATATATCTTTGTCTGGTGGGGACCGTTTACAAGACAGAAAAGAATAAGGTCAGCTGAGGAAATATTCCCCAAGAGCCCCTAAAATCCTTGTGAGGCATCACTGTTCAAAAGTTTCAAGGCATTTTTCCAAACCTGAGTCATCTGTTCCTAGCCTGGGTCAGGACCATCGGCTGTGAAAAGACTATTGCTTGCCCAGAGGAATGGACTTTGAAGTCCTGTAATCGCTAATATTTGGTCGTGATACACAAGATCAATCATGAACAAAGCTACGCTATGTCCGTCCCCCACCGCGGAGAGAAGTGTCAGCAACAACTTCTAAGTTTTCTACCTCCTTGAATTAAGGACAAAACAATGGGGTTTGTTTCTCTAGCATTCAGCCTAGCCATCTTTTTGCTATTAACTGAGTCAATTGGAAAACTTTAGACTTTTACTAAACCACAAGGGGAGTAATCTTAGGCATTCCTCTTTCTCTGACTTTAATTGCTCAATATTTTGAAGCATGCCCAACATGGACTGAATGACTTTGTTCACTTCCTCTGCTGCCTTTGCTAAAGTACAACAATTGTCTGATTCAAAAGTTGAGTCTAAAACTCAACATCATTGTTCGCCGCCCCTTCGTTTGATTGGCCAGAATAAAATACCTGAGAAATTGAACTCAATGGGACACATCCCAGAAGGAGTGGAATTGCGAAAGAAGACAATGGTTAGACTAATTTGACTCAAACTCTCAACCTTGGAAGATAGAACATTAATTACAATGTCCTTACAATCTTTTTAAGAAGGCAAATAAACTCTGATTCCTTACAGAGCTCTGCCTTGCCCTTCATTTCACCGCTCAACTTCAGTCTCTAGTTTCTGCTACACCTTTTAAAGACCAGACAACTGAAATAATACATTCTCTTTCTGCGAAAGGCTGTACTTCCCACTAAATGAAGCCATTCATCAGAACAACCAAAGATTCTCCTTCCTTCAGTTCTCTGCTCATCAGTCATGACAGAGGACTTGCTAATGGATTTATTACACTTCAATTGTCTCCTGAAATATTCACTTTAATGTAATAAACTGCACTTAAACTCTGCAATAAACCACTTCTTCAAGTCTTATTGAAACGAATGAAATGTCCAATACGTTGGCTGTATAGTGAATTAGAATAGTGTTCTTTATATAGCCACTGGGGGCAGTATAGAGGATCAGAAAACTAGAAAGATTAAGGGGGAAATGCAAAAATGAAAAATCAACTAGAATGTTTAAATAAGACTTTCAATTTCTTTATAACAAAATCACATTTATCTTTCAGAGGAAGCTAGGCCTGTCAAAGGCCTAGCTATGAAATATAAGCTAAGGTAGTTTAATGATGCTCATCTCTCTGATTGCTTAAATCAGAAGGTATGAGGCAGCAATTACACTAAATAAATGTTATAACTTTTGAGAATAGCAGATTAAAGTGAGAAAAAAACATTCATAAAGATGTTACTTCACATATTTAGTAGCACTGTTTACAGATTTTCAAAGGGTTTCCTCAGCCAGAAGCTAATGCTGTTTTGAGGGGCTACGGCATGGAAAAGTTTGGGAATTAGAATAAATGCATGTTTTCAATTTGAATAGGCACCATATAAATGCAAAGCTGATACTTTCACTGATCCCTATGTAAAAGATTCTTCGCTTTGATTCACACACATTTTGAAAAGTACTAGAGCCACTTTGGTATTTACCATATTTCCCCAAGCATACAAATTTTGTCTACTCCCCTCTGGAGTGAAAAGTAGTAATTATTTGCTCCAACAACAATAAAAGCAACTGTATTAGATAGATCTCTTGGTCTTTGAAACCTGAGACTGACCTCCACGCTTTTTGTTATCAACCATTTCTTAATTACACCAAGAACTGAAGAAACGACTTTTTATCTCCTCTTAGCCCTCCAGTGCTTTGTGGGTTTCAATTATTTTAATTATCTGGGTTTAAGACATGCAGTTTAGAGAACTCCACGACTGCATATTAGAGTTTAAGGAGTCAGAGTTTAGAAAGCCTTAAAATTAAGCACTTGGCTTGTTCCTTATGATGACTGTGAGCAGACCTATCCCCTAACGAGCTAATTAAGATCTGAGAGCTCAGATCCCTTGGGGTGTCTATACATTTTTAAAGTGCTGCTTCTCTTTTTTTTCTCCCACTCTAAGGTTGTAGGAAGTGGAAGCAATAGATGCATCTGTCAGGAACTCAAAGATAATGTTTCAACTTAGAGTTCATTTATTCGGGATTCTTCCTGTCAGTGTGACAAAAGTGTCATACAGAAAGCAGTGGCCGGGTTTAACGGTCCACTCTCCGTTTCATGAGGTTCAGTTCTTGATGAAGTGTGCTTCTCTGTCCGCCGTGAGGCATGCAATTACAGTCTCACACTCTTACAAGTTAGCAGAACAAAGGTGTCTTCATCTGCACACATGTGAACGCCGGGTTTTAGTGTTTCTGGAGCTCGTTAAACACAGACGGGGACCCTCGGCTGCTCCCGTCGCCGCCGTTTCAGCGTGGGTGTGTTTTTAATAACAAACACGGTGCGCCATCCCCCATACACACATTTTGTTGCCTCGTTTGTTCGGCAGACCGTCACCTGAACAAAGCACAAACATTTAGATGCAGGCGCATCAATTTGGAGACAGTTTTTTGTGACACAAACGATGAAAGTGTGAAATGTACTAAAGGTTTGTGTCTCCGGTTTATTATCATAACACCATTTACACCAAAGTTTCACATTTACCTCATGCCGCATTGCTTTTAAGATTACAGCTTTACAAAACATTCACAACACTTGAACTTTTTTTTTTTTACATTTTCATGTTTAACAAAATGTCAGTATTTCTGTTGTATGTATTTTCGTCAGTTTTCAAGATTTACCACAGTTTATTTGGATTTAGGTCTAAACTTTGAATAGGCCACAGGGATTTCCCAGGTGTTTTATAAGCCTGGCGGGCCACCAAGCTTTAATTCTGCCAGACTAAGCCTTTTATTTTTTTATGTTAGCCTTTTTTAAGCATTTACATTTATTAATACCTAAAAGCAACTGCATTCCTACAATACAATTACCTAGTGATATTTTCACATTTCCTGTCTATTTTTTAAAAATGTCCTCAAAAACATGGTAGGGCACTGAATGACTTACCACAAGGCTTAGCAGGTTTTCTGGGGGAAACACCATCATTCTAAGATGTGAGCTTGCAACGGTCTAACCCAATTTCATTGTGTGCTTAAGTCACATAACAATTACATACATCCATTGAATTTGATGGATATACTCGCTCTGTCAATGAATTTGTAGTATTTGCTTTGTGAATGAGATACAGTACTGAGACTGCAAAGATGGTGACCGCAAAGAATTTGCTAAAAAATAAAAACAAAAAAGTGTATTAAATCCCCTGTGTTCCTCCGTCTGTGGCTTCTAACTCTTCTAATTTGTTTTCTCCATTATCCGCACAAGCAAGCAGAATCAAGTAAAAATCTTTTTTTTAAGTGACCATTAAAACTGGCAAATGAGAAAGACACAGTTAAATCTTAGACTTTCTTGGTAAAAATTTTCCTCTACTTAAATGAAAGTAAGTTTTCAATCTCAGCTTAGAAAGGATCTTTAACCCTTCCTCTTTAGATCTATGCTTTAAAAGTTTATGTTTATATTTAGCCACAAACTCCTGAAAGCCTCGACCGTCTTTAATATCTCTGCAGAGTGTGAATAGAGCTGCTCTTAAATCGATGAGGCCATGACCCAGAATGCAGAGAAAGTTCAGAGAACATCTTCCACTTGGTGCTTTCATGCATCTCCAAACCTATTCTCTCTGTCGTTAACCATTTGTAGGAACTGAATTGAAGACTGACTGGCAAATTGAGAAATTTCCTCCACGACTCAGAGCATCAAAGATATTCTGCACATTTGGCCTGTTGCCTGAAAACAACTGGGAAAATGAAACAGGTTTCGCTAAGTGACCTCTGTTTTCTTGGAAAGGCAATGAAAGGACACACAAAACCAATCATGCACTTTCCCAGACTTGCTTTGTCTGATCTGATGTAGATGTGTATCTTTGAAGACTCGATAAGGTCTTCTCCACTACAAGGGATAATCATAATAGAACTTTTTAAACTTTTATCAAAAACTTTGCATCTCTTGTTGCTATGAACTTTGGTAATTCTTACATATAAGACAGTAAACTGTAAACGACATCAAAACTGTTTGATAGTCACCAGCTAAATTTTTTGTATTTCCATTGCCCACATGCTCTTTACTTTATCGCCATCTGCTGACCAAAGATTGGCATTTCATTGTTTTTCTTACAATGTATTAAATTGTTTGGATGGAGAGATTTTCTAAATTGAGTTTTATTATGTAAACTGTTACTATGGATGTAAACAGGTCATACATGATGTATAAATACCCTTGGATCCTGTTGGATAAAAGGTAAGTATTTTGTGTTTCTTAATTTAATGCCAGAAAGTGAAAAATTGTGTCTATATTACTGTTGAAGTAAATGTCTGGTTTTAATGTGAATAGCAGCTTATTTTTCCTACAGAGAGATATACTGGGTCAGACTAAGTCAGAGCATCTCTACAGTGTTTCAAGTGTTCAGCGGTCAATATATAATAAAAGTGGTCTAATGAAGAAACTGTAGGGAAACAAAGGCTGGGCCTTGTGGTTTAGTCCAACATAAACCTATTTATGAGTTCTGATTCAAAGACGTCACAGTGCCTCCATTTGTTGCATACCTGCTGACCAAGCAGGGTGACTGCTGGACATACAGTAAAGTCGTACATCAACTTTACTGATTAGAAAAATAAAGACGGATGTCTGAGGATGACTGAGGATTCCAGGTAAAGATATGCCAACTTGTTCATTATTTCTGTTTAACATTGCAATTATTAAAGTCGATGCACTTTTATTCTGGGAACTTGAATTGTCGCTCTTTGGCCAATTTCATTAACCTTTTAAGATACTTGTTTACATTGTAAAACACAGAAACACCAGTGTCTCCAATGATATACACACCGTCTATCTCTGCATTTCTGCTTTCTCCACTCATATTCATGAACATCTACTTCAAATAACCACACATGTCCACACATAATCACAGTCCACAGCGCCAGCCAAATCCTAGAAGCGCTATTGTTTGGGCTCATCAGCTTTCTCAAAACCCCACTTCGTCTTTCTTTGCTCAATCCTTCACTTCTCGGACAGGGGGCCGGTTGCCCTTTCCTATCCGCGCAGTGGGGAAATGCTAATGACATTGCGGCAGAGCCAAGACAATTAGCAGACAGAGAAAGCAGACGATTACGAGCAGACTTGAAACACACTGTGTACCGGTGAGCAACAGGAGACACACTGAAAGGCAAAGAGACAATAGGAGGTGTTTAGGTTTTGGTTTGCAAATCTTCTTTGCATTCTAAGACAGCAAAACTGAATGAAAAGTAGGTCTGTACCGACTGGCGAGAGAAGAAGTTTAGAGATTGGAAGTTGGAAGGAGCAAACAGCAAAGTTATAAGTTCAAAGTGGGATTCAGAATAAATTACAGGGTTTCTGCAGGCTTCACCAACTTGAATTTAATATTTTAAGGCCATTATGAATTACATTTCAGACCTATATCACCAAAGAAATATACAAATTTCATCCAGCCACCTGGCGATAAATTTCCACCAAAGTAGATACAAAAATTGTTATCTAGTTATCTACGCTATGTTGCTAGTTGCAATTAAGAGGTTTGAGTGTGACTCAACCTTTTGCCTGACAGAAAAGTCCCATCCGAAAAGAAAATACGTAGAATATTTGATTATATAGCCCTGCCAAGACAAAATTTAAGACCTGTGGTTTACATATTTAAGGCCAACTTATTTCTTTAAAATTAATTTGAGACATTTCAAGACTTTTTATGCATCACCCTGCATTATCTGCATAAGACCCTATGGATCTCTTTCCATTGCTAACGGCAACATTTTTCTCTCCTTTCTTCTTCTTTGACAATCTCTGCATTTGTTTTGCGAGAGTTTTAAAGGCAGCAAGGATTTCTTGCTTTGATACACTGATCGATATGGGTTTCTTGATTTACAGAAAATCTGGCCAAAGAGATATTCGCAGGTTTGAAGTCCCTCTACTAAAATCAATGTCACTGTTTCAAAAATAATACATATACAGAGCATAATTGGCAGTAGAGGATGAGATACTGCCTCTTTAGAGAAGATAAACAAATAAATAATACATTAAACCTCTGCCCGGGTATACCTTGCTATCATTTGTGCACCTTGTTTACTACTAATATGATGATATGTGCCGAATAAGTAATGTTGTTTGCCCCCCACTCTTTCTAAAAATTTAAATAAGTTCATGTCTGACATATTTTTGTGAAATCCCAAAGTAGAAATGAATCCCTTATCATGCAGATATGTTTCTTTTAAAGCAGTATAACTCTCATTCACGTTACAATCTCAGCTAAACAATCTTTGTGAAATTCTTTAACTTATCATGTGCTTTTCAATATTTGGCAAACTCTGTGTTTTCAAATATATTTAGACATATGGATGTTTAATGTTAATGTTATCTATATTAAGAGAGTCATTTAAAAAACTACTAAAACTGAATACTAAAATACAGTAAGAGGGGCTTCTATAATGTTGTTCTTTATACATATGAGCCTAAGAACGTCAACAAAAAATGCGTTTAACTAAACCAAAACATTGTTCCAGACAAATAAGTTAAAGTGAAACTATATGTAAACATATATATGTCATGGAAAAATTTGAGAACCTCTCTTCTAATTTATTCACTTGGCTGCATTGGCTTCATGCCTTTGTTCTATTTTAGTAAAGAGTTTAACTCTAGACTCTCCATCCCGGACCATTAATCTGTCATTTAATAGTAATGCATTCTATAGACAGATTATAAACTCCTCATTGTTCAATAATTTCACTTCCAAACCTGTTGCCCCTAAAGGGATTATCTGAAAACCGTAGCTGGAACATCTAAACTCCTGATGTAAAATCATTGTAAAACCCTGAGAAAAAACAAAAAAAAATTGCTTTCCTGCCCTGTAAGCTGCCCTTTCATTTCAACAAAGCCAATTTTAAATGTAAATCTGTATTAAAGCACACTGCAAGCTCGATGGCAGCAACTAAAATGGAGGGTAGATAAACCCAAAACGAGCTCCACTTGCTAAGGAGCTTAATTACGACGCGCTCACAGCCAAACATCCCTCTAAAACGTTCCTGTAATTAGCTGACTTGGCTGATTGAAGATTTACAAAGAAAGAGACCCAAAGGTTCTCACAGATAAAGACGCTTGTAGATCCAATTAGTCCAACTGAATCCTTGAGAGACAGCAGGCGGGACATGGCGATGAGGAAGTGAGGAAGGGATTGGAAGCCGAAACAAAGAGTATGAGATGATGGAATGTTAGGAAATTTAAGTCTGTTGATCTGCCAGCTAAGTGCTAAAAACTGGATCTCCTGTATTTAAAGTAGATATACTTTCATAATTATGTTAAATCTACACAGAGGTATGATGGCATATTGGTGCCATTCTAAGAAAATAAAACAATTACAATAAGTCATAAAATTACAAAATTACCAGCAACTCCTGACCCCATTAAGGGACAAGGGTGTAAGAAAATGGATGGATGGATGGATAAAATTACAAGAAAAAAAGTTGAAATATGTTGTTCTCGAAAAATTTCAACTTCTCGCGCACGACTTTATTCTCGTATTAATTCAACCCTACTCTCATATTATTTTGACGTTTTTTCTGGTAAAACTAGTCAAAAAATCTCTATTCTTAAATTATTTATAAATTACTTTTTTGCAAATATGACTATTCTCGAAAAACTGACTTCATTCTCTTATTTTGACTTTCCTTGCACAACCTTATTAAAAAAATATTACTTTTTTCTCAAAATATAAAGACTTTACCATGTAATTTAATGACATGGCCCTAATACTCTGTCATAAAGAGGAACAAACTTGAAGTTGAAGAACCAGGTCTTCCTGACTGAGCAGATCTTAGCGGAGAGAAAGCTGGTTTCCCTTCCAGACTCTGATCAATAGCTCATATGCAGTTTGGCAGCAGTGGTTCAGATCCTTATCCAGCCCAGCGGGATGGGCACTATCTGCACCAGCACACTTTAATCAGAGGGTGTTATTGGGATTGTTGCTCTGAGAGAAGTGGGGGGACAGAATGCGCACAAACACACACACACAATGTGGCCAATCAATCACTTTAATTGATCGAGAGAATGACGGTGGGGAAAATGAGCTCAGACGGTTCTGGGAGCAGAAGCAGCAGGTGAAGCTTTATGCGCGTTTGTGGGAGATGATTGCCACCGAATTGAACTGGAGGAGATCCGCATCCTGAAGTTTTTAATGTGCGCCGTGTCCACAATAGGCCTTCAAACAAAACTAGAGGTCAGACAAGAGATGTGTGGTGTAGCTGGTACTTGCTGGTGTGATGCAAGTCAATGAAGTTGTCATACTTTTCTTTACCACTAACACCAAAGAAACCTGGACAAAGAGTTTGATTTTGCAAAACGGAACGCATTTTCAGACTAAGTTTTTATATGTAAAATAAGCCTTTTTGCATGGCAGTTTTGCAATTTATGGCCACAAAGACAAGACAAAAAAGTTTCAGGGAGACCAGGGAACACACCACGAAAGTCACGAAAAAGATGAATGCAAGGTTTGGCTATAAGGCATTTTCCTCTTAATTTAACATAGTAACAAGTATCTTCTCATCTGAAAATAGGACAAGCACTCCCAATTCAGCGCTAGCATTAGTACCTCACGACAATGGACATGGGAACCAACAAGTTCATGTCATCTTTTTTGGACGACATCAAGGAGTTTTAGCCACGTGATGCCTCCAACATCGTCCTCGTCGCAGCTAAATGCTACCTGTCGATGAGGAACACAGCAGATCCTCACACCCTCAGCATAAATATAGCTGTGGATCACTGATGCCTATTGTTCTTGCAGGGCTGGGTAAATAGGGCATTCATGGTTTTGAGGGTGATTTCTGTTGGCAAATGTTGTGCACAAGCTTTGATCCAAGCAAGACATTCCGTTTCAGATTTTGAAAATCTGTGAATTTTAGTTCCACAAATACAGCAGGATACCTGACATCGCCTGTACAGATACTCCACTGACAGTGGAGAACCATTCTTTTCTGAGTCCTGACGCAAAAACTTTCTACAATGTACATTAGCATGTGTTTACTACTGTAGCTTGTGTTTGTGAGACGGTCATGCACGTGGTAACTGCGCTGTGACGTAAAATTGGCATTAGCCAATGAAACACGGCCCCTGTGGTAAGGTCCATCAAGTGGGTGCAGCTCTAAGTATTGCCAGGGGAGGGGCTGGGCTTGGGGTTGCTAGGTAACAAGATAGCAGCTTTTGAAACAAGTCGTTTTGCAGACACTCGCAAAACATTTACTTAAATTTAGGTAGAAAAAAAAGAACTGATAGTGGGTTTTTCTATTTTTTTTGGCTCTTGGACTACTTCTATAAGTAGTAGATACTCACATGGAAGTACAGAAACACACTCAACGTTAAGGAAATGCTTTTTTACTAAGAACAGGACAGATGGATGATAGATAGATGGGGCTAAACATAGGGCAATCTTGAAATACAACTTCTTAGCAATTCTGTTGAATACTCAAGGGTGCATTCACACCAACCTGTTTGGTCCGATTTAACCAAACTCTAGTTTATATAGAACATCCAGTTCATTTGAGGAGGTGTGTGTAACTTTGATGAGGATAAAAAAAAAGAAAACTCTGGTCCGCATAAAAATCTGTCTTGGTTCAGTTGAAGTGAACTCTGGTGCGGTTTGAATGTCTATGTGGATGCAAGCAGACCGGAGACCGCTTCAAAAGCAGCAAGAGAAGTACAGCGCAGGGCATTCTGGGTAAATACAGCTAAAACATGACAGCAACGCTAACGGGAGAAATGACTTGTGGTCTTTGCCAAAGACAAGTCCTACAACTGTTGAAATCTAAAAATAAAATTCAACACTGCTCCATTTTGTTTATATTTCATGAAGACATAAGTTGTGCTCAGTGTCATCTTCAGAGGTTGTTTTCTTTCAGTAGCTTTTGGTACAGCCCCCCCCAGGTAAAAAGGTTTCTCAATTAGTTTGGATTATTTCACATAGTGCAGTGTGAAAGCCAACCGCAACAGTTGGAAATGTAGCAAACATTGCAATTCCGGTACCCAGTCGAACCAGCTCTGCTATTTAAGTGTGAAAACACTTAAACAGCAGTTAGAACAGATGTCCACTTTTCAGCTGTAAGATCACCCCAAGTACACACCCAGAGCTACAATTAACTCAGATCAGGCATGTCAAGCTTAAGTCCCAAGAGACAAAGTGGTACACTGCAGAATCTTGTCTTAATGACCCACCAGTTGGTTATGTTCACCCTGCAAATCCCAAAATGCACCAGAATGGCTACACACATTGTATATTCTTTTACAATGTGTGTAAAAGAAAAATGTCAAGTTGTAGTCTTTGAGAATATAGTCTTCTGCCTCTGAATTTAAGCTTGGTTGAAACACTGAACTGTTTAAAAAAAAGTAAATAAAGACACAGGAGCCAATTAGTGTTTAAATCATTTTAGCCACCAAGCACCAACGTCTGTTGAGGACCAGTCTTAGTTCTGTTGGTGAAAGCTAATTGTCAGACAAACAAAATGTCTTCTGGGTAAATGAGGCTAAACTTGACTGGTGTGAATTTTTAAGTCAGTGTGTCATTTTTGCATCCAATAAGTTTGTATTTATGCAACAAGTCCTTTCCCTCCCAAGTTTTTTTTCCCAGTCCTTTGTGATCCCGTCGGTCAGAAAACATACAGAACCATTCATGTTGTAACACTGTCCTCTAGTGGTCAAAAAGAATTACAGTCACAGGAAATTAAACTTGCAACTCTTAAGTCATTTTAAAGCGCAACAAAATAAAGGGTAAATGTCTAAATAAAAGTGAAAATCATTCATTGGAGTAAAGAGTAAAACATTCCTTTATTTTAAAACTTCGCATAACAGCATGACAAAAAAAAAAAAAAGAAAAAAAGGGGAATATCATTATTTGGTTCTTTTATACAAATCATTAGCTTAACAACATGATAAACACTGTACAACCAGAAGTGCATGCATAGCTGCTAACATGAACAATATCTGAAATCTTTTTAAAAATTGTGGGCCAGTGCATAATTCATTAGTAAGTATATAGACACAGATGAGTTTACAGATTACTAATGAATTACAATTTTACTGATCTTATAAAAACCTAGATAAAAAAATCCACTGATAAAATATGTTTAACATGTTAATAACAATGCCCACATTAAGAACACTCCTTGAGAACTGGTTTTATTTCCAACTTCACACGGAAGACAAACTGGACAACATATAAATATTAAACATTAAATTATGTACAACTTTTTTGTCCTAATGAGAGCTTTCACTCAACTTAAGTCTTTCAGACCATTTCTCCATCTTCACGAAGAGGCCAAGGCTTTCTCCAAGACATTAATGTCAACCAAAGGAAGAGAAGCTACTTCAAAAAATACCCTGGGGGGAAATAAAATCAATAATTCTGGATTATTCAACCCGTCAGCTCAGAACAGCAATATATCTAAGTGTATTTTTGTTTGCAGACTTACTTATGAGAGTATTTGTTCCGGATGGTTTTCAGGTTATCGTCGGATGGAGCTTGAAGCATAGAGTGGAGTTTTCTGACCACAGGCTTCAAGTCAGACACCTGATAGCCGGAGTGGAACTGCAGGATGGGGCACTGCAGGAGCAACAACACGGAGGAAGTTACATCCGGCTTTGGGGTTTAACATTTCATGACAGGTTTACAGTCTATTGTAAAAGTACTTTGTCAAAAACTGTCACCACTTAACCAATATAAGCTTCCATCTTTGTAATAATAGATATTAATATACTTCTATAAGATGTACTCGTTTCCTGCATCGTCCACCTTTTCGTTGAACAAAAGTTTCCCATTCGGCTTGCAATGACTCTTGGGATACATTGGGTTGTTACTGATAGACTTGTTCTTCGGATCCAGAGAAAAAAGAAGAATGCTTTGGGAGGAGCCTTCATATTTGGGCAGTCCGTGTTGCATCACTGATGCAATTGAAGGGCTGGGATATAACTCAATACCAATATTAATACACAACAGATATGTATTAATATCAATAGAAATGCTCAATAGTTTCACTGAACTCCAATCCAGAACCGCACAGTATTCTGGGGGATGTAGGCAGGTCTGTCACGATAACAAATTTTGCTAGATGATAAATTATAATGATCTCCAAACAATTGTCAAGTAATATTGTTAAGTTGATCCTCTCAAAGGTCAATAAACTTTAATTTTGCAAAGCGCAATGATCATTGGAACTGGAAAATATTTTAACCATCCAAAAAAAAAAAAAAAATCACTAAAACGTAAATAAAACATTACTGAACCCATAAACACATTATGAAGTCCACAAACAAAATTGCCCTTAAAAAAATCCTAACTAAACTGCTTAAAAATAAAATGAAGTGGAGTCAAAACTGTGCATCACAGCACCAGTTTGTCAATATTTCAGATTTTTAAAACAAAAAACAATTAATCGATGTTGACTGATATGAAAGGCAATACATGATCAGCTTTCAAATGCGGACTTTGAAGGACACATCCTATCTGGGAACTTCTGAATATATTCCATATAGAAGGAAATTACTAATCCTCACTGCTGATTTACATGCACAAAATTCAGTTAGTGATAAAAAAAAAAGCCCAAACAGGAGAAACCCATTAAAGAAAAGAAAAAAAGTACAGTTACAATTTGGGCCAATTTCTGCTCTGAAATCTATCACCAATTCACAAAAGTGAAAGCAAGAACAGCTGTGGTTTAGGTTCTTGTTTCAGGTAGAGGCAACTTACCCATCCTCCCAGGTTTTTAGTGACCAGCGCCATCAGCAGGCAGGCTGATGCCAGCCGTGAGCCCCGCTCCGCCACAAAGTCGATCTCCATCAGACTTATCTCACAGAAGAAGCGAGCCAGAGTCAGCGTGTCCATGCCGACATTCACACACTGAAGGGAAAAGGGGAGAGAAAAAAAGGGGTAAGCCAAGTTAGACCTGTTGTCTTCCATTACTCTGCCGTACAACATTTACGACTAAACCTGACCCACCTTGGCGTAGCGTCTGAGGAACCGATACGGGATGGGAATGTTGATGTCGAACGACAGCGTTTTCAGGATGTTGGCTTCGATGCCGATCAACTCGCACCGTTTGTAAGCGTCGTCGCAGATGTAGAGGAAATCCTCGACGGGGGGCGGGCAGCGCTCCTGCAACCAACCGACAACGAAGAGACTCAAAACAGTTCAAACTGAAATGTCATTTCAAACCAGCTGGAAAAAGAAAAAAGAAAACAAGTTCTCGCCTCAAATTTGCAGGCGATCAGCAGGGCGGTAGAACCGACGAGCTGCAACAAGTCCCTGTGGATGGGGACTTTTGACAAGTAGTGGTCTGTCAACTTCACGGCCAAGTAGAGGGTCTCGTGGAACAGCTCAAAGTTCTCCTACGTGAGAAAAAAAAAAAGCACGATCAAGAGATCAGAAAGGCAACCGCTGTTAAAGTTATCAAAATGTTTTTCTTAGATCAGAAGACGTCTTGATCTTTTCCCACAAACATACTGGCTGAATTAATCACCTGGACTTCAACCAGCCAATCGATCAGGATCGCCCTCATGTCTGGGCTGAGGTAGGGCTGCTTGTCCATGTAGTTGGAAAGGACAAACTTTTCCTGGAAGTGAACAATGAGGATCATGGAGCTGAATTAACAAAAGACACAGAACTCAATGTGAAAGGCTTTCCGGAGTTCCCTTACCTCTCTCTTTTTAAGGTAGTCAAAGATATCCTTTGCATACTCGGGACACATGTAACAGTCTTCAGAGTTATCAGAGTCGATGTCGAACTCTTCTGGGATCTGTACAAGTCCAAGGAACGTGGAGTTAAAACACTAGGCTTACTTTTAGCCAACTTTAGGCTACGTTCACACAGCAGGCAACCCTGACCAACTCAAATGCGGCTTTTTCCACCCAAAACTGAACGGCTCATTTCAAATCTTTGCATGGTCATGATGCATTTTAATCAATTTCTATGCCCTTGATGACATGTGTAATTATTATGAACTAGAAGAAGCAACGCTCGGTAAATCCAGACATAAACAGCAGCTAAAAATAATAATTACTAACTTATGGACACTAAAGCTCATCACATCACAATCCCACCACAGTTGGCTCTGACTGCACATCCAAACAGACTTCTCCACTGACATTGTTGATGCTGCACAAGACCATTGCTAGTAGTTGTGAATTTCAATTAACCTCCTTCCTCTTGTCATGATTTTGTCAATTCCCATTACTGACTAAACTTTAAAAATGGAGCCATAAAAACGACTGTCCATTATTACTTCCGCAAAGTAATAATGCTGCCGTGTGACGTCAACGTTCTCGTGCGTCACGCATGTCGCTTTTTGGAGTCGAGCATCAAGACCTGCCGTGTGAGCATAGCTTTAGAAATGCGCTGCTCTTCCTACAGGCTTCCTCTGGATGTGTGCCGGGACTTCCCGGGCAGCAGGGGACGAAACATCTACAGGTTCTTCTGCCGGAGACGAGTCGTCCCTCTGCGGCTCCTCGTTTTTCCTCTCCTCTACGTCGGACCTCTCTTTGTCAGCCGGCGATTCCTCGGAGCTCACGGATGACGACCTGCGGGAGGCGAGACGCCGGAGGTGAAGGCAACGAGCGAGAAGAACCATGACGGAAAATAAACCCGGAAGATCTTGAAAATGTACTTTTGTAGGTTTGTTTCATTCTTTGACTGCACCGAGGCAGAGCTGGTCTTCTTTTCAATTTTCTTCGCCGACTCCCTCTTCCTACCTGGAAGGCTGATAGTCACCTTGTGAGCCTGGAGACAAGGTTGGATGAGAATTTCAAGAAGTAATATTTAAAGTGCAAACATGTGACATAAATAAAATCATGTGTGCAAAAGAAGAATTTGAAATTGATCAAGTTAACCTGACCTATACACACACAGAGTAGTGATAACTACTACGACCCCCAGTTACCACCGACTTTGAGTTTCAATATGGCTCTACTCCCTAACAGAAAGTCGTGATGGGGACATGTTTATTTTACTTGATACTAGGGCTGTATAATAATATCAATATCACGATATATATCGATATTTTCTTTCCTAGAAAAAAAAAAATCGATATTCATCCGCAAGTATCGTGACATCCAACTGTCACCTTGCTCACTTACTGCTTGCTTCGTCGGGAGAGTGATTAGGTCAGGGGTGCTCAAACTTTTTGAGACCAAGATCTACTTTCTCTCTCACTAGCCGCCTGAGATCTACCTCATGACGCAAAAACACAAAAAATGCAAATTAAACTCTATTGACTTATTTTAAATACAAATATACATCAATTATAGCAGAAATAATAAAGGATGAACCAAAGAGCCCAGTGAAGGTAACGGGATATAATTAATTTAATTTCACCTAATTATTGTGGTAGAATTTTGCTAAAACTTAATTAGATATATTTGTCATATTTGATATTGTGACGATGCTCACAAAGAACGAGGTAATTAGTCCAAATTTGTCGTTTATTGAAAGTTTTCACTCTTTCTTGTTTAAGCACACCCGTTGCTGTGGCAACAGCCTGCGCCCTGCAAGCCGAGCAAAGATTACGTTAAAAACACAACATTCAGTCGTTACCATATCAGGTTTTCAGGATATTTATTTCTCAATTATTATTAATAAGCCTCT
>CAEGAF010104318.1:0-13038 GCA_903067075.1 Micropoecilia bifurca
TCTGAGATTGTCAGGGTTCACGTTTTAATACTATAATGCATCTAGTTAACAATTATACCAGCTTATAACAAAAGCATTAATAACCTTCCTAAAGAGGCATGGAGGCCTTTTATCGCAGTTGTTTGGTGCCTTGAAACTAATTATTTGAATTACTGCTCAATTAAAAAGTAATCCCACAGGTGCTTCTTTAGGTGAACTTTAACAATTATAAAAGAAATATTAGCAATGGTGCTCAAAATACATTTATGTATTTTGTTCTGGAATGATGCACACATGCATCAGCTGTTTAGTTGCTTCATTTTCCTTGCAATTCTGAAGCTGTAAATGTCTTTGGATAAGTACCTCTCCCTCTGAAAAACATAGGAATGAGATATAGGACGAAATTGCATTACAGATGAACTTACCTCATCCAGCTCAGAGATGTAGACAGGTCTCTCCTCAAAGCCAACAGGCATAGGTTCATTGTATGGGATCTCCACCTCTTCATATATCTTGGTGTTTTCTCTGTGGATACCCTCAGGCAACAGCAGCTAAATGTTAGACAGAACAAAATGATAAAAACCCAATGAATGGCCTAGAAACTCTAAGTAATAATTAAAAAAAGTTTGGAACAGCACTCAACATTTTCACTGATAATTCAGACCAAAACATGACGTGATTCATGATAAAGTATTTTTAATTAGTGTTGTATTTGCTCTAATTTAATGTAAAGGCAGCTAGTTACATCAATTTCTTTAAAGAAAATAGATCAGTTTTTCTTCACTCCAACATGAGCTTGACCATTGCTACCTGCAGCTTTTTTCTGCAGGTTGTTGAAAATAAACATCTGTGTAGAAAATTATAACTTTAATACATGGTCATCATGACAAATTATTTTACTAAGGTGTGATACCTTAGGTTATGTTGTGAAATAAGGTTCAGACTTGGTGGAAATGATCTCCAACAGACATTTTACTCACAGCCTCTTAAAGAGGTTCTGATCTGCAGTTGCATTTTAACTACCCACAGATATTCCAACAGAGTGAGATTATCATAATGGGAATATTAGAGTGGGTTTAAAGCTGACACTTGCAAAGCTCTGGATGTGGAAAATCTTGTGATACGAGATATTGCTATATTAGATGGGGACAATTTCCTTTTTTGTTTACATTTATTCACCAAAGGTCTGAATGAAGAAAAGTAAAACATCCTGAAGTGAGTACAACCCAGGATCCACTGAACATCTATTGGTTTTTATGGAATGCATTAAGAGTGAAAAAACTGAAGAAAGAACGAAAGAAAATATATAATAAAAGAACATCTATAAATCAGTTTGGCCTTTAACAGGCATGTTAACAGGCATGTTAGGCACACAAACAAATATCCAACCTTAAAATTGAATTTTTAAAAAATATTCTGTGAATCAGGGTTTCCCTCAGTGTTTCCTAGGGAGAAACAAGTAAAGTAAGGCAGTATGAGCGCAAGAAGAGATAGATGTTTTAATACATGGGTAACAGTGACACCTACCTCAGCAAAAGTTTTAAAAATCAACCACTGTCCTCTTCTGGTTTGATTGATAGACCCAACCACCAGATCATGTCTGCATGTTTAGGGTTAACAATATTCACCCCACTGTTGCTAACTCGGAGACTTTCTTGCTATATTTACCAACATTTCACACAGGAAAAATTGGTATCGGCCAAAATTGGATCAGAAGGAAATCAGTAATCAGCGATGTGAAAGAAAACTGCAAACGCTGCACTCCTATCCTACCTATACATGCATATATATATTCAGTTCATAATATTTTCTGATAATCATACACCAAGTTAGGTATCAACTAGTTTAAAAGCCACTCCGCTTGCTTGACTTGCACAAGCTAAATGCAAACCCCAAGTATGATTTAAGAATATCAGCATACGTATCTTGGAGAACAAATAATAATGTGTGCAAACTTGGCTCTGTGTCTGGCACTTGCAACTCAGTAAATTTAATGTGGCCTAAATGATCCATACCAGTCAATCACAGATGGATCTTTTTCATTCAGTGAGGTCAGTAACGTTACTCTGTAATGCATTACTGATGTCGAACTGCTTTTTTCAGTAATGAGTAATCTAACGCATTACAATCTGAAAATCCAAATCGAATCCAAATTCAAATCCAGTAATCGGATTAAAGTTACTTACCCAAATCATTTTTGCATTACTGCAAGTTACTATTTTCTTTTTAAATGTAATTTTATTTCCTCTATCCATCTTGGGGAGTGACCACCGTTTCTATACGACAGCAGCAGCAGATCTCCGTGACAGAAATGTAAACTGGAGGGAGGAGACAGATGCACATTTTGTTGCTGGAAAAACAGAAACTATTTTGAGTTTCTGTCAAACAGTTGGATTATTAAAAGCAGTTTTGGGCTTGTTTTTTCTAAAGTCGCTTGCAAATTTAATGAGTCATGGGCTGCGCTTTGTTGAACATGAAGTTGCTCTTTTTATTGCTTTTTCAAAGCAAACAAAAAAGCATTTAGCTTGTGCAAGCCAAGCAAGCGGTGCACCTTAGGTACACCTGTCCAACTGCTCATTAACACAAATGTCAATCAGTTAATCACATGACAGCAATTCAATGCATTAAGCAGATGACCAAGACAATCTGCTGTAGTTCAAACCAAGCATCAAAATGGGGAAGAAAGGTGATTTAAATCAGTCACCAACCCCCGGGCTGTGGATCGGAACCAGTCCGTAGACCAGGGGTCACTAACTCCAGTTCTCAAGGGCTACAATCCTGCAATCTTTAGATTCACCTCTGCTTCAAAATGTCTGAATTTCGTCACCAACATTCATTCCTCTCTGCAATAGGCTGGAAACAAGCAGTTTATTTGATCCAGGTGTGTTTGAGCAGAGACGCATCTAAAATTTGCAAGATGGTGGCCCTCGAGGACTGGAGTTGGTGACCCCTGCCGTAGACCAATTGGTACCGGGCCGCAAAAGAAATAAAAATATTTCTGTTTTATATGTTATCCGAGTCTGGAGGATCTTCTATTTTGAAAATCCTTTAACCAGATTCTCTTGGCTATGCCATCACTGAGCCCACAAGCAGTAAAATGAGTAAGAAACAATCAGATGTCTTTGGAAAGTTTCTTTACGAAGAGGGAAAGGCCCAACAAAGAGACAACAGAAGGGATTTATCCTGGTAGGTGACTCCCACATTCCAAGCTCGCTCCACATGATATGCGACAACCGGCTGGATATTGAGACAATAAAGCTTTCAAACTGCTTCGCCACGCAAAGACCAAGCACCCTGTGCTTAAGCAACACACTTCGGGTGTCATTGTCTCCCATCATTCCCAGATGGGACTGTCTCGTTGCAGAGAAACAAGCTCAGGGCTCCTATTAATTTGTCATTATCATTTGTTAAAATTTTCATAAAAGTAAAATGTTTGTTTGTGTGGCGCATCTGCATCTCATTTTGAAAGAATGTTTAAACGTTACCATTGCGACCAGAGTCAGAGAGCGTGAGGTCAGTGGTCGAGACGAAATGAAAGGAATACAGCTCGAGTCTTAAGTCTGGTTCACACGGCACGATTTAAGAACTGTCTGCTGATTTTCCAAACCTCTGTGACCACACACGAGCTGATAAAAGTAAAACAAATTTGATCATGTGTGGTGTATTGCTGCTGCCTTGTGTCCATCCACATGGCAGGGGCCACACACCACACACTCTTGTGTTGTTTGTGTATGAACCAATTTCACTCAAGAACATCCCGATTCCAGAAGAAAATCCCATAAAACCTCAACATACCATACGTGAATTTAAAGTAAACAAACATGGATGACGACTTATAAGCAATACTGATAGTTTGTCAGAGTTAAACCCTGACTGAATGAACAGCCTTATCATTATAACTATATTATGTCAGGTTAATGATAGCTGAAAAGTTACCCAGTTTATCAACTACGGTACCGGTTTCGCTCCAGTTCCTCTCCGTATCATTTCTGTTGATATTCTATGTACGAAATGCTAAATAAACATTCATGCTGTTTCCACATATCATTTCCGATGTCCACCAGACTCTTGGTTGCGCGATGTCAGCTGTTTGGATTCCCTTCCATTCTTACGTCACTTAGCTTTCGTCAACGACTCATAGGCGGATGTGTGAACGCTGTACAACGCAAATAATAAACCGACTGGCTAAATAATAAGAGAAAATAAAATTTATATGCTTCGAGGCAGATAAATTTTCCTTTAAGAATTTTAATAATTGAGGTACTCAAATCGTTTCAGCCCTATACCTGAATATTGTTGCTGACCATCTCTTGATGACTACTTTAAGCAGGATAACATGCCATGTCATATAGCGTGAATCATCTCAGACTGGTTTCTTGAACAATGAGTTCACTGAATTCAAATGGCCTCCACAGTCACCAGATCTCAATCCAGTAAAGAAACTTTGGGATGTGGTGGAGCAGGAGATTCACATCATGGATGTGCAGCCGACAAATCTGTAGCAACTGTGTGATGCAATCATGTCAATATGGACCAGGCTCTCTGAGAAATATTTCCAGTACTTTGTTGGATCCATGCCACGAAGGATTAAGGCAGTTCTGAAGGCAAAAAGGAGTCCAACCCAGTTTTGCAAAGTGTACCTAATAAAGAGGCAGGTGAGTGTAATTTGCTAGTCTTACTGCTCTAACATTTTTTAAACAAAAACAGAGAGGACCCTTTGTGGAATGCCCTAGTAGTGCAAGTAACAACGCATTGTGAACATTTTTATTTTGGGTTGTTTTAAACTGCAATAGTCATGCAAAAATTGTCTAAATGTCTGACTAGCTTATTAGTATTTGCCTTTTTTAGGATATATTCATTTTTCAAAAAGTTAATAGTTATATGATTCATTTGAAACAAATGAACTAATATTAGTAACTTCACAGAAACTATTTTCAAAAAATTAAAACTAACCCACAAAGGTTAACGGAAACAAAGCAATAGTTCAAACTTTTTGAAAACCAAAAAACTCACCTTGGCTCCTCCAACAAATGCAGGTGCTTTTGTTGCTTCAGCATAGCTGTCATATACATTTGGATAACGGATTCTTTCATAAACTCTTTCCCTGGTTAGGAGAGGTTCATAACGCGCGTTCAGCAGGGCATGCTCACTGTAAGAGAAAGATGGGGTAAAAAATTATAATTTTGCACTAAACATTGGAACAGGACAACAAAAAGAACTACTAAAAACCTAAGTCTGATGACATTTGGCATAAGACATATTTTATTTGTCATTATGTTTTGAGAACATACAGACATTGGGGTACTACCCTCTGTGATGAGTAAATAAAGTTTCATTCAGTCCATAGGGTACAGCATAAGGGTGTGGGTGTGTCTGCAGGTGGCAGAGAGAACGTAAGGTTGACAAATAGATTTCACAGTTTTTGGGGAAAAAGCTGGGTAGCACTTTATTTGACGGGGTGTGAATAAGACTGTCATAAGCATGACATAACACCAGTCTTGAACACGAACAAGTCTTTATGAATGTCTATGACAGTTGTCATGAAGTGTCATTTGGTAAATAATGGCACTTTTAATGCACAATTGCTCTAAAGGTTGCATTGAAAGTCCATTAAAAGTGCCAACATTGCATTAAATTGTCATTTACAAAATCATGTTCGCGCGATCCGTAGAGAGTCCTACAATTCTGTGGGGTGGGGTGGGGTGGGGGGCGGGGGGGAGGCGTGAACGCTGAATGTGACAGGCAGCCAATCAGAAAGCGCTGACTCTCTACCTGCTTTGCTTTCGGAGGGAAAATTACCGGGGAATCCCAAACAGCTGAAACGGAGCAACGCTTAGCCTGGCGGCGGGGCTAGCAAATCAGGAAGTGCGGACTCTCCACCGGCCTTCTGAGGGGAAATTACCGAGGGGAATCCCAAACAGATGAAACGCTAAGCCTGGCGGCAGGGCTAACAAAGCATGACGACCCGCCATGCTTATAATACACTGGGGGAAACCCTGCAGGATAGTTCGTGTTTAGTTAGCTTAAAATGCCAGCCAATGTTGAAGGGAACTGAGTTGATGGTTCTGATGGGTCTCAGTAGAACATCTTACTTTATCATTGGAATACAGAGGAATATGCATAAAATAGCTTCACCATGGGATTATCTATGGTAGCAAACTGAATGAGTTTTTTTTTTAATAATTCCGTGACCACCTTCTTGTAAGTGCTTGTTGAAATTGGATGGAATGTTCGAACATAGCAGTATCATCTGTGTGACTTTCTTGTGATGGTCATATTTATTGAAGACCAATGTCTAAGGGTAGAAAGAGAAGGCTTACATCTGGAAACCACTGAAGTATTTTCCTCCTAAGTTGCCCTGCTTCCAGAATCAGATTCACTAACAATTTATTATTTCTGTTCCATTTGTATGAAACATATACAAAATGTGTCTGGTATAGAATTTAGTTTTACAGTACTTGTGCAGAAATAGCATGCACCACAGAACCAGAGACTTTGCAGCAATGAGTACCTATTCCACTTTAATCACTCCGCATTCTAGTGGAAATGTTTACACCCAATCTGAGTAAAAATTAGCTTTGGGGGTCTGAAAGTTCTCAATTACTTTTATTGCAAAATACTGATAGCTCATAAGTATTATACATAAGCTCTTTAAAATATTTAATTCAACAGATACAAAAACTGCTAAAATGGCTTTGTTTCTGAATATAACTCTTCCACCTCATCCATTATTCAAAAATAAATACTCCTGTTAATATTTGATGATTAATATAAAGACACATGTGAGGCATCTGAAGCTTACCTCTCCACTAATCTTCCTTTACATTGCACAGAATTTAACCAGGCTAAGTAATTAAAGAGATCACTGCTCCTTTTCATCATCCACTGAAATGAAACTTTCAAGATAATCTTCCACAGGAAAGGACATGTGATAAGCTGCAGAGTCACTATAATGTTGCTTTTTGACTGCTTATTTTCTTTGTTGGATTTTTGTGACGCTGAAGTTGTGCCATAAAAAATACATAATCTTGTCTTATTTTTTGCCGACTCCTTGGAGTGAAAGCAGACATGGACGGATTTAAAACAAAGACAACAAAAAAGGGAGAGAGAAAGTTTGGAAGTGATATACCGCTGAGCTCTCATCTCTTTTGGGTCAAAGGTCAAGACAGCCTCTGAGAAGTCACCATCATCACTTCCTTTGGCTCTCTTTTTCTCCTTTTTTTCTTCTCGCCGGTAGATTTTCATCATTTGTTTCTCCTTCTCTGACTGAATGATCACCTGGCAACCGTAGGCAGGCTTGGTCGTTTCACCACTGACCTTTCGGCTGACATCTGGGAAACAGAAAGACATTTGTGGAATGTATAGTAAGTTATAAAAAGCTTTACCTACACTTGACTTAATGCTGTATGACTTTAAATAAAGGTTCAAAAGAGACTACAACAATAGCCAGAAAAACACAGCAAAGCCTGAAACACGTTTATCAGTATTGTATTATATGCTTTGGGTATAACAACAAAATGGCGCTCTGTTTAACATGACCGTCATGCAATAGAAATAACCTCAGCATCATTAAGCGTCAACAGCCAAAAGAAAATTCTGACTGATCACACAGGCGCTAAACCAAGATAATAAGATTGACTATTCTTCATTATCATTTCTCATTTCTAGCTCCAGTGAACATGGAGGTGGCAATGCATGGGTTAATGTTCCCCACTACAGTCTCCCCTGTTTTAGACACAACAGCTCAATAACGGGTAGAATTGCTCTTGAAAACAGATGAGATCTGATGATTGCACCAGGGCCTGGGCTGATTGACTGAATGATTTCTTCTTTATCTCGTCTAGTGGCTCTACCTACAGCACAGCTCTCCACTCATTCTAACAGCTCTCCTCTTCCTGTCACTCTTAGCCTCCCTCCCATTACCTCTTCCACACCCAACCCCTTTAACTCTGCCACCCTCCATGCACCAATTCCTCTGTCAAAGCCATTCTCCATCCTAAGCGATTGCTCTCTCGGAGTACTAATGCGTCTTATTGTGTGGCTCTCACAAAGATTGCCTCCAAATGTGCAGGATTCTCATTTCCTCAAGTGATCATGGTGGTATAATTCCAGTCAAGAGCACCACCAGGATAGTTCATGTTTGGCTACAAGCTGATTTGAAGGTGTTTTTAGCACATTTGAAGTTGTAGTCTTTCAGATAATTATGGGGTATTTTTAAGATCAAATATATCATGAATATAAAAATGTTCTACAAACTAAGAATGTTAGAAAGCTCTTAACCAGACTTTTCTTTTCACTCCTATAGATGAAATGCTAAACAACTTGACAAGTTCTCACCAAGCATCTTGATTCTTAAAATATGACATCACCACCATGTTACGTCATCAGTGCAAATGACAGCGCCGATGATCTGGGCAAAACTGGCTTCCAGCTTCCAACTAAATACTCTGCTGCTGGTGGCCTTCGTTTCCAGACACATGAATCTCTTGGTTGTTTCATGTATGTGGCTGAAAACTAAAAGGGGCAGGCTCTAAGACTGCAGCTTTGTTTTGTTGACTATATGGATGTTTTTGAAAAGCCAACTTAAAACGGTTTTACTTTCACAGGATTTTATGTTATGAATTTATTGTGTTTATTGTAATGTTTTGTAGTACAGCAACTTGCAATTTTATGTCTTTGAAAAGCGCATTATAAATAAACTTCATTTATTAAGTCGTAAACCGTCAAATACCGACCATTAGGGTTAATTTTCCCTGAAAGGAAAGTCTTGCCTTTAGACTCCATAGAATCTAAGTGAAAACGTCCAAATCACTACAAATCAATATCTAACCTCCTGTCAACTGCTGCAAAGTAAATGAAACTGACACTGATCATCAACATTGCTTTCATAACAGTATCCATCCTATAAAACCTCCACTTGGAAGGAAAACATCTGCTGTGTCCTGCTGAATGCCTACAGCCCCACTGCAAACTCTCATAACAAACTGTTTTGAGCAGCTTGTCAAACCACATATCAGAACCCACCTCCCTTTACTGGTATAATGTTTCATGTTTGTCAATCACTCTAGTCAATCGAAGGCAAATGTTACGTTTAGTAGACCAATGGAGAAGTTCGTTTTGACCTAAAATGTGCTCTCCATATTTCTTGTCTCGATATTCTGAATGTCCTTACTGAGAGACCAATCCAATTCCATTAAGTTACATAGTGCCGATTCACAACAAATGTCTCAAAGACAACTTTACAAAACAATTCAGTTAGATCACACATACATTCCAATTGATAGTAGTTATCAAACAATACACCATACTCATTGATTTGCAGCACTCAGACCTCCTGGACGAGAATGTAGCAACAACCGCTTATGATTGGAAAGGAAAAAAAAAAAATCGCTGTGGTGCGCACTGGTTGTCTATCATGTTATGTATTTCTCACAGTGTTAGCATGCAGCTGTTGATTAACACAAGGAAAATATTATAAAATGTGAAGATGGCACCACGTTACCATGACTAATTCAAGGGAATAATTAATTATTACACAGGAATGGAGTGAAGCTTTGTACAGACACAAAACACCTGATGCCCAATGCAAACCACATAGGACATGATGTGTATAAAGCTCTGAACACCTCATCTCATAAAAAAAAAACACATTAAGATTGTGAAACATATCTCCACTCTGTGCAACAATTTGGTAATTATAGTCATATGAAATGGTTTGGGCATCCCTAAGAGTCTCTATTACTTTCATTTCCAAATCTTTCGATGTCTGGGTCCGCAATTTGAATTTGACATATCAAATAACTGATGGACAGGGTAATATTTCAGCAGTGATATTAGGTTTTTTTATTAAAAAAATGAAGTGCAATATGAATGAAGACTAAATTTGACAGGTGCCTAGACTCAAATCAACAGAAACCTAGTCATTTCTGTTGATTTGAGTCAACAGAAATGACTAGGTTTCTGTTGATTTGAGTCTAGGCACCTGTCAAAAAAACTCTCAAATGACCTGAAAACAAAAATTGTTCAAAATTGTTGAAACTTTGTTAGGGGAATTATTTAAAATGTTATCTCGACAATTTCAGTTGTCCGTTTCCCCTGTGAAGAACAGTGTAAGTATATTGAAGATCACAGGTGCGTTGTTAAGCCCAGAAGTGGCAAGCCAAGCAAATATCAGAAAGACAGTGAAGAAGGATGATGAGAAGAGTCAAAGACATCACACAGACCAGTAACATAATCTTGCTGCAGACGAGGTCACTTTCCATAGTTCAACAATTCAGTCCACTTTGCACAAGGAGAAGCTATATGGGAGACTGATGCTGCAAAAGCATTTTCTACACACATGCCAATAACAAGCATGTGTGTGAGTTAAGCAAAACCAACATGTAAAACATTACTGAAAGACATTGTTGACAATGCTTAAACATATAACTATAGTAATAAAAAAAAAACACACCAAAAATATATCTAATTAAAATAAATGTAATTTTCTTGCACTTCTGTTAAATCCCAACTAAGTAATAAGTCAGTGGGTCTTAAAACATGATGTAATGCTGGTCACATTTAGAGCTGACGCAAAGTAAAAATTAACTAAGCAACTAAGCACAAGGATTGTGCACTTTGCACAATCCTTGTGTGAAGTGCACTGAAATGGGGTCCATAAATGTTAATATTTTAACAAAGACTGGCAGTGAGATTGGCAGTGCTGTTAAATTTGATTTAAAAGTTTCAGTATAGATAAATTAAAATATTGTAAATTGCTTAACATTTAAGCAGCAGTTCTCAGAGATTATATTTTTAAAAACGGGAGACTAGCCTCATAGAGAAACATCTGAAACAAAGGGAAATTACGTTCCAACTGCATTTGATGTTCGCAAATGAGAGGCACATTAATTGCAGGGTGGGCCGAAAGAAAAAAAAGAAAAGGTAGGAGGGGAAAAAAGGATTTAAAGAAGGAAAGAAGGGGAAGAAGGGAAGGAAAAGAAGTATTTTTACTTCTAAAGTGACTGCTGGAAGTAGCTGTAAAAACAAACAGCTACTTCCAGTTGTAGAGGTAATGGGAGTGACAAGGCTTCTGAGTAAAATGTCAGTTTTAAATTCACAAAGTCAATATTCACAAGAGTTAACAAATCTTCAGAGTAACTAACTCTAAAACAGGCTACTGAAAAACAAACCCCAACAACTAATAACTTGAAGTGATCAAAAATGCTTCAGAAATTTACAATCAGATTGAGATAACAATCACTGATCTGATTATTTGAAAACGAAATGATACCTTGATGCGATGTTCCTAAAATATCCATTCTGACTGAATGTGTCTCCACTCTCAGTGAAATGTGGAAAGAAGCCACTGAGAGAATCTGTTGTCTTGTAAACATATCAATGCCAAGCTGTGAACTGCAATTTAAAAGCTAATCAGCAAGAGACAGCCATTCCTTCTAAATCCCACTCTTACTCATGGCATGCAAATAGTAGAAAATTTAATCAGCCATTTTTAACCCTTCGTGACTTTACCCTCAGTTGTCAAGGCAACACTAATCTCAAAAGCCGTTTGCCAAGTGAAATTTCAGAGGCTGATCTGGATTCTTCAAAATTTCAACACCAGCTCAGTTTTAAAGTACCATATAACCATAAATACAAATGCAACTGGTTCTTGAAACGTAAAAAAATAGCTAGTTATTCTGCTAGTTAAGTTGTCGACTAACATTTACAGAAACCATTTTACACATATTTAATACAGCAGAAAACATTTACAAGGTAAAGAGACGGTAAGGTGGAATGTGAAGTACTGTGGAGTCCTCTGGACTTCAAAAAGTGCAAAACATGTACAGGCAGTTCAAATATGATTTTATCAAACAGCAGACACCAGGCAGAAGTAACTGTCTTTAATGAGTCTTTGCTATTGAGATACAAATATTGAGGAGGTGGGGGTGTTTAATCACTTTGCTTCAACACTAATAAAAGCTAAGGAAAGAATGACAACAAATGCATGGTTAAGTAAGGTAATTTAATTTATAAAGCACATTTTCAGCAACAAGGCAATTCAAAGTGCTTTACATGAGTTAAAAGGAAATACAAACAAAAAGGAAAGAAAAAAGAGAAATGAAAACTAAACTAACGTTGTTCTAAAGTATGTAAGCTAAGTGTTCCTGTTCAGGGTTGCGAAGTATCTAATTCCATTTCTAAATAGTGAGTACAGTTTCTGGTAAAATAAGCTAAAGAGTGACTGATCTAATTGCTTTTCTGGATTAAAGTGAGTACTCCACAAATCTAAGTTTGTTCTAAATCATTTTCTGGGTTAAAAGTAATATAAACTAAGCAGTGACTGTTCCTGTTAAGTATTTCTGGATTCCAAGTTAGTAATTATTCTAATTCTAATTCTGATTCCATTTCTGGGCTGTTGTGACGGCCAGCCACACAGGGTAAGGTCCACGCCTTATCATAAGTTGGCTTTCATTTTAGTTTGTTTTGTAGTTTAATTATCCTTTATTTTCTGTCTTCCATCTTACAATGTTTATATGGAGTGCACACATATTAACAATGCAGGGTTGAAATTTAATTATGTTGTATTAATATTGTTTTCTTTGTTTGAGTTACCTGGGTGTTTGTGCTTCCCTCTCTGGACCAAAGGCCTGGCAAAGGGCTGAGGTTCCTGATATACATCTCATGGCCTTATTGGACTGAACCATCCGCGTCAGGCTGGGGGCGGGGGGTTTGGGTTTATTTCATTGTTTGTGTTAGTTGTTGGGTGGCAGCCATTTTGTTTTCCCCTATTGTGTCTTCATAGTTTAGCTAAACTTGTATTTAAATCCCCNGTCTTGAGTTCTGTAATTTATGTTGACCTCTTTTATTGGCATGCCCATTTAAATGTTATGTTAACCTTTTGTTCATAATTTTGGGTAAATAAAAACCCACCTTTTTGTATTCAACATCTGTGTTCTGCATTTTGTACTGTCTGGTCCCTGACAGCTGTATAATATTGATCTAAATAGTGCGTACTCCACAATTACTGATATTACTAATAAACTAAAATAATCCTTTTCTGGGTTAAATAGGGAGAAC
>CAEGAF010104321.1:0-23583 GCA_903067075.1 Micropoecilia bifurca
GTTCCACACATCAGTTCTTTAAGACAATTATCAGATAAAGCATTTTACCCAAGATGTCTTCAGGTCTTTTCTGCTGCGGAAACATCTAAACATCATCTGCAAACTTATTTAATGGACAACCACATCTTGCAGAAATACAAAATACAGCAGATATAATCAGTAAATAAATGGTAAAAAGTACCATCAGTTCTTTCAAGAATGAAATAAGACCAAAACCGAAATTTTCTATTACACAACTGAAAACCAGCGATCAGGCCCAAAACCTGGGAGTAGTGATGGACTCTGACCTGAACCTCCAGAGCCACATTAAGACAGTCACAAAGTCGGCCTTCTATCACCTGAAGAACATCTCCGGGATTAGAGGACTAATGTCTCAGCACGATCTAGAGCAGTGGTCCCCAAATTACGGCCCATGGGCCAGATCCGGCCCACCTCCATATTTGGTGCAGCCCCCGGAACACCAAATATGGAAACTACTGTAATCAGTTCAGTTAAATCTAAACTTGGCACCTTTTTCTTTTTCAACCGTAATAAATGTGATATTCAATTGACCTGTTATGACTCAAATTTTGGGTGTCAGCCCCCCTCTGCTGCTGCATCATTGTGGAAAACCTAGAGCGGCAGAGATAACTGCGGCTTATATGCAGGGGCGGAGTTATAGGGGGGTTGGGGGCGCGGTTGCCCCCCCGAACCGGGCCGATGGGGGCCCGGATCTGGAGGAGCCAGAGAGGGAGGAATGAATTTAAGTCGCTGGAATGTCTGATTAGAGACCGAGAAAGTGAGAAAGTGCGCCCCCGCCTGTTGAGAAAGGTGTATTTAATGTCACAGTCACAGTCTTCGATGTTTTAAATGTTTTTATCTTTACTTTTTATCTATTTATTAATTACTTATTATTTCTCTTTCTTACTATTATGCTGTGTTTAGTTTTAATGATGTAACTCCTTCCCTCCATCCAGAGGCACGGGTACAGTCCCCCACTTAAACAACGTTTAACTAAAGTCCTACGGGGTTTAGAGTCAACATTTCAACTAAAAACCTAGAGGTTTGAGTCCTTGTCAAACAGCATTTTTGACTAAAGTCCCAGAGGGTTAGAGTCCCTGTTTAACTGTGTTTAACTGAACAATCTGGAGGTTTAGAGTCCTTGTCAAATAGCATTTTGACTAAAAATGTGGAAGTTTAGAGTCCTTGTCAAATGGCGTTTTGACTAAAAATCTGGAGGTTTGGAGTCCTTGTCAAACAGTGTTTTGACTAAAAGTCCTTAGGAAAGAAACCCAGAGAGTTAGAGTCCCAGTTGACAGTGTTTCAACTAAAAACCTAGAGGTTGGAGTCCTTGTCAAATGGGGTTTTTGACTAAAGTCCCATAGGGTTAGAATCCCAGTTAAATGACGTTTAACTGAAGTGCTAAGAGGGGTTCTAATGTTTTTATCTTTTTAATCTTTTTTTTTTTCAAAATATCTTTCTCTTTCTTACTGTTTATTCAATGTCACATGCTGTTTTTTTAATTATGTAAAGCACTTTGAAATGCTTTGCTGCTGAAATGTGCTATACAAATAAATTTGATTTGATTTTGATTTGATAAGTTGTCTCCGAGACAAGAATACGTTGTAACCAATACAATGAACCTTAAATCAATCTGTTGCTGTTTCATAATTTCCTATTTAAAATACCCAGTCATATTTATTTTACCAATCCTGTAACCTTCTTTTAAACACTTTAAAGTGAGCAGTTTCGATAAAAATTAAATCTTGTTTTGAGGATGAAATAAGAGAAAACATTTTTAGAATAGGCCATAATGAAAGATCAAGTCTGCTAAAGATCACAATTTCACAATTTTCATTTAAGTAAAATCCCTCTTTTATGTGATTCCAAAGTATTTATTACCAATAAAAACTTCCTGCCATAAAACTTATAAATGTGTAGTGTGCTCCAAGAAAATCTGTCCTGTTTTTTACCCCCATTCTAGAAGATAACTTGAATAATAAAAAAAATTTTGTTTTCCATTTTCATTATACCAAGTAAATTTGAAGCAGTTATCAATGAAGTAAAGCTTCTAAAGTTTCAACACAGCAGATGCCACCCTGTTTATTTTCAATTTTACCTGTAAAGTCTGAAGTATATACAAGCAGATGATTCTGCTTTAAATTAAATTTTGATGTCAAAGTATTCACTAAACAAAAAAAACTAAACTAATGCAATCATTATCGTTTTAGAAATCTCTGTGCAGTATTTGTCAAAATAAACTTGTCCAATGCAGGTCACAGGCCCATATGTGTATCAGTTAAAATGTTTCCCCTTTTGTTTTCTTACAAGCCATATCTTTTATTACTTTTTCCACATTTTCCTTTTTAAATATCTTCTGTTTAACCAAGGTACTACACAAATATAAGACCACTCTGTAATTCTCCCTAGATTTATCCACACTGTGATTATAGACAAAACATTCCACTGTCTCTACGTAATTTAAAAATAAGAATAGTATCACTACATCTATTCACTGAAGTGTCATCGTATTTACACAGCGCCGTAAAACCCATCAATGACTCCAGACTCCCATTCAGTCTCAATCACACTCGAGGAGACGCTTTCACACCCTATTGTAAGAAGATTCCAGCCCCTCATCAGGCTGACCAAAATTCATTGGGGCTGTTTAGTGAAACCCCCATCCCCCTAATTAAACAAAGAACACAAGTTCATTCTGCAGTGTTCTGCAGGCATTTTTCACATTAGTTGACCTTTAATTTTCAAATAATCCATCCAAATTCAATTTTGTTTTTAAAACATCACCCAAAAACATTAATTGATTTGATTATTTTACAGCATTTTAAAATATTTTCATTTTTCCTGTTTAAGTCATTTGTAATTTTGTTTGTCAAACTCTAATGTCTGAGATAAAGATGTGTATGTTAACTGTAAATTTAGAATTTCCCAATTTGTACTGATTTTATTTACCAAATAAGCAAAGATTTATTTTCCAAATCACATATTTCTCCACATTTTTAAACTAAAACTTGTCTTGTTTAAAGTTTTAAACACAATTTTCCTTCTACATTGTCCTGTCTAAAGAAACATCATTTTCCAATATTTCTAATATTTTTTTGTGTTCACCAAATCTGTTTTAAATACTTCAATTTATTCATTCAATCTTGTTTTTTTTTCATGACAACCATGAGTTATTGAATTACCAATTTTAATTTAGACTCCCTCAGCTTAATCTCTTATAAAGTGCTTATTTGGTCAGGTCTGTGGAGTCTAATAATTGTCCCCTTGGTCAGTATCTGCAAAATGATCTCAGGTCCAATTAACCATCCATCCCCACACAAAATGAACTTTGCTTTATTGTCTTCTTCAAGCAAACATGAAATGCTGTTTATCTTTTCTCTACTCTCCTTTGCTTAAATGAAATAATTATTTTTTGCCTTGTTCTACAACAACTTTAACAAGCAGATTAGTCACAATACTGTGGTACGTCGAAAACGGCAATTTTTTCCCCGGATATAGTTGTAAAAACGTTGAGCATCACTGTTGTAGTCATTTTGGTCCACGCTCGCTGTTTGCGTTTGACGTAATCGAGGACGTCCTCTAGCAAGATAAATCCCCCCCAATTACATAGACGTTTGCCTTTGTAATTACATCACATTTACAACTGTTAGAAATTGCACAAATAGCCCACATGAAATATGACAGCAGTTCTTAGCCTGGGCCGTGAGTAATAAGTCTATGCAGAAGGGGTGATGTGAATTTTGAGACTCAAAAGCAAATGCATTTCAGTACATAAATGTGTCTAAAATAAGTCTACATTATTTATTACATTTGTAGCAACTCAAACTAAAGCAAAAATAACAAAAAATAACATTGACCCTTACAAATGTAAGCTAAAAATAGCGAACCTGGGGGATCTTTTTTTTTTTTTGCGACCTTCGTAATACTTTTGCTTTCTCTTGCAATAGTACTGCAATTATGCGGCATAATTGAAAACTGCAAGGTTTTCTTACGGTGCCAATCGTTTTTTCTGTTTCAATATAAAGATTCCATGAAGTTTTTCCATGTATGTCAATATCTTGTTATGAATATAAGTTTTATTAATGTTTCTTTAGGATAGAAATGCACCACAAACCTCTGATATAAGCAGAAACTGTAGGAAAGAAAGAAAAAGTACATCCAAACTGTTTCTGAGATATTATCACTGGGTAATGAGTCATCTGACAGTTTTGATTGTGTCTCCATTGTCCTGGTCTGAATGGTTTAAAGAATTCACATGAGAAGTCAAATAAATCGATTTTCAATCAGTGTTTCTTGCACCAAAGAGTTAATAATGGTAAACACGTTTTATTATTATAAAACACGGCAAATGGTCACCGGGTTAACTCAGGGAATCTCATCTGTCCGACACGTGAGTCATCTCCACTCTTTGTTGATAATAACTCAGAAATAGTCCAAATAGTTTGCATGTATTTTTATTTCTTTCCTACTTAGGGGAAGTTTCTGTTTATAGCATAGGTCTGTGGTACATTTCTATACTAAAGAAACATATATAAAACTTCAGATATTCCACAACGAGATATTAAAATACATGGAAAAACCTTACATAACCTTGTATGAATGCAGAAACTACAGAAACTAAGAAAGGCTTACAGTATTCAATTAAGCGCATGACCTGATCAGTACAGTATTGCGAGAGAAGGCAAAAGTATGGGGTTTCATTTGTGTCAAAAATAAGTACTAGTCATAAAGTCATTACTTCTACTTATTTTTGACACAAATGGGACGCCGTACAAAGAAAAAAAAATTACCCAGATGTCCCCTCGAGGGCTCCGTAAAAACCCATTTAAGCGCTGCGGAAAGTAGCAAGGAGGTTAAACGCAAGCGGAAGCGGACGGGAGTGATCAATCTTGATCTGCATCTCTTCTCTGCGCTTGCGTTTGTGTGCTGGGGGGATGGGGTCGTATCGAGGATGAGAGACTCCAAATATTTATCTCTTGGCTAACTAAATATCCATATTTCTACGCCGTGGATCATTCCTTGCTGTTGGACGCAAAAGCATCGCTTCGGCTTCGTATGAGGCTCGGCGGAGTTTGCCCTCTGTAAGGTGGACCATCCGCACGTCCACGATACGCTTAAAAAGTCGACAAAATGTATTCTCCTGGAGGTAAGTGCCGCAGCTACTGTTAGCATCGGCTAAGTGATGCCGCTGTTGAAAATATAGGCAAAAGTGTTGGCGCTGGGTGATTTCAGGCAGCAAAATGCCTTTTACTTCACGATAAAAAAGTAATTATTTGACAAAGAACATTTGTCCTCGTCTCTCAGCTGGTATAAGATTCAGGGAAAAGCTTAAGTTAGCAACAAGCAGCCCGTTAGCTAAATTAGCTTTAGCTGTACCTCGTTTTTAGAAACTTGTTCACAGTAGACAAGCCTCTGTGTTTACAAGAGTTTAAGTGCAATTTTTGAGTACGAATAACAAATGCGAAGAGGTCCCTGGTATTATTTTATGTCTTGGTTAAACACCTAGCACTTACGTTAAGCGGTGTTTAGCGGCCGACCACGCTTTCTAATCGGATCCCCGACCCATACAGTAAGTCACATACTTACTGTATGGGTTTCACAACTTAAAAAATGTCACAAAAAGTTAGCAATGTTGTTTACAGACATTATACTTCCAAGTTGACGATTATATAGCATGGTAATGATTTTAGTCTTTCTTTTTTTAATCATAAAGTGTTTATTTAAAAGGTGGTATGTTTTGTGACTTGTAAACACAATCGGAATGTCAATATTATCACCGAAACCTTGAACTGAAACGCAGCAAATTATTATTAAAACAAAAAAGTGGCTTCCTTTTGGAAGACAATTGTTCATTTTGAGTTTGGGATAAACGGTAAATATGGGAGATTGAATAAGGGTTAAAACAAAAAGTGTATATAGACTTAAGGCTGAAGTTCACAGAATGACCATCAGTTTGTGCACAGGAAACTTCAATGAAGTATTAATTTTAAGGTATAATTTTAAAACTGTTTCCTTTTTTTCTTTCTTTTGGATTGTGGGCAGCACAGTTCAAGTACTTTCAAAGAATGGGACAATAAGCCCTTAAACCACAGCATTGGGCCTGTTCTGATCCTGACTGACTGGGGCTTCCATAAAAGTACTCTAGGTTAATTCAGCCTTTTCATTTCCATTTTAAACAAGGCTCTTCGTAATCAGGTGGTGAACCATTGCATGTGTGCTCATTAAGTATTTTCAATTGATTATGGAGACGGATCTTCAGGGGACTATAGTTGGATTCCCATTGTCCAGTTGACTCATTCTCTTAGGTATCAAAGTGTCCTACTTTAATTCTTTCTTTATGAAACGCAGATTGATTTTTTTTTTTTTTTTTAAGTAGAAATGTGTTGTACATCAAGACTGGAACTATTACAAAATGATAGATTTATTGGCCCCCGTTCTTGTTGATAAACATCCTCTGACCATTGCATTTTCTGAAGACTTTGTAGGCACCAAACTCAAAGCGAGCACACAAAAAAAAATCTTTAATGCTAAGAATTTTGCCCCGTCTTTATTTAAAAAAATTGCAGGACATGTGTTTTTATTTTGTATTTAAGTGAAACAAAATTCTTCCCACATTTACCTGTTACTTAATGTGGTTTGCTAACTGGAGTCTGTTTTTCATCCAAGACTTATGAGCTGAAGTGAATTAGTGTTTTTCTGGCAAATGGGTGGATCCATTGGTTTTGGGCTACCAGCCTGGTTCCTGCATTCTGCTCGGTCACTGATAACGGTCCTATCATTGTCTGTGCTGTGGAAGTGATAAGAGGGCAATACAGCTTAAAATAAACAGCTCAAAACAGCTGCACTCTTTACTTTCCCTGGTCTTGCAGCAGGATATCTAAAGTTATCAAATTGATATTGTGTTTGAGTAAATGCCTTCACATTTATTTATTTTTTTATGCGAGTGGATTTTGAAACGAGTAACATGTCGGGTTTTGTCCTTTTAGCTGCAGAAGCTCCAGAGGGACCCCGTTCCTCCAGCTCGATGAGCTCTGGTAAGCTGACATTTGACTTTGAACTGGTTTCAGCTGTAATGTCTTGATACTGGTAACACAATTTATTCTTGAAGTAAATTCTGCATGTGAATTTTTATGGCCAAATTAGGGGGGGGAAACGGTCACAACTGATTGTCAGGCGCTAAGAAAGTGGTGCTGTTTTTATGCAATATACGGTAATGTGCATGGAATTGAGACTGTGCTTAGTTTCAGATGAAACCATTACTGCTTTACTTTTTACACATTCATGCAGTTTTAGTTGTAACTTCAGACTGACCCAACTCACAGCCTCACCAATTCGCCCTGTTTGGCATTGACTCCCCGACAAATTAACAAGTGTAGCACAAGTTGCATCATGGGTTGTTTTGGGTTTGCAAGGGCAGTAGACCCGTGTTTCAAACAGCAGATCTTATGCTTGATGTGTCTGGGTGTTTTAAGGGAGTTTGTCAGAGTGGAACTTCAAGATAAGGCGGGGAAGGGATTGGTTAGCTCCGACAGACTGAAATATCAGAAGTCGCATATGTGGATCATATTAGGACAGGCAAGTTTATTGGCAAAACAGTCCATGGATATTTCTGAGTTTTAAAGATGAGGAAGGTTCAGGTATGGATTTGAGAAAGCTGAAATGGTCATAAGTATAGGCGTTAATTTATGAGAATAAACCCAAAAGCATACAAATGCTAATCTGTTTATGTGGCTTTCCTTTGTTTGTTGCAGACCCACCTTCCCCGGTTCCAGAATATGTGTTCAATCCGCCGCCGAGGCCAGACTTTGGCACCATGGGTCGGATCATCAAGCTCCAGGCCAACTTCTTTGAAATGGAAATTCCCAGATTGGAGGTCTATCACTATGATATTGACATCAAGCCAGAGAAATGCCCCAGGAGAGTTAATCGGTAGGTCTATTTTAGTTATTTTTATGTTTTACTTTATTCCATCTACAGGCAAGTGGGTGGAGCGAAACCTTTTGCATTGTGATGCTCAATTTCCTCTTGTCCTCAGGGAAATTGTGGAGCACATGGTGCATCACTTTAAAACGCAGATCTTTGGCGATCGAAAGCCGGTGTACGATGGAAGAAAGAACCTCTACACTGCCATGCCTTTGCCATTAAACCGAGACCAAGTATGTCTTTTACTTCTTATCCTTGCTTGAATGAAGTTTCCTTATTTGAGTTTTCAAAATTAACGAAAAGAAAAGCCTGATATTCCACTTTCACAGGTGGAGCTTGAAGTAACCATTCCAGGCGAAGGCAAAGACCGCAGCTTCAAAGTGGCCATCAAATGGGTGTCCTGTGTTAGTCTACAATCTCTACATGAGGCTCTAGCCGGACGGCTGCCAAGCGTTCCCTTCGAAACCATTCAAGCTTTGGATGTGGTCATGCGGCATTTACCTTCCATGAGGTTAGATCTGTTTTTTTTTGTTTTTTTTTTTTTTGTTTTTTTTTTATGGTTTGTCCGAACTCTGTTTTTGTGTGACAATCACAAGGAAGCTCTGTCAGGGGTTTCGTTTATTTTCTGTATAAATTCATTAAAGTCAGTCATTACTTAAAGGATTTAACATCCAGATTCTGTGCTGCTTGTTTTGTGTTAATCGCGTTTCACGTCTAACCGTCGTCCGACACAGATATACTCCAGTGGGCCGCTCCTTCTTCACTCCTTCAGAGGGATGCTCCAACCCTCTCGGGGGCGGCAGGGAGGTTTGGTTCGGCTTCCATCAGTCCGTCAGACCTTCTCTCTGGAAAATGATGCTCAATATTGATGGTAATATGAGTCATTCATTTAAAAAAAGTAAAAAAATCCGTACAATTTTGTTGTCTCCACGCGTCTTATCTCTGTGTTTTCTTTGTTTTCAGTTTCGGCCACTGCGTTCTACAAGGCTCAGGCTGTAATTGAATTTATGTGTGAAGTTCTGGATTTTAAAAGCATCGAGGAGCAGCAGAAGCCTCTGACAGACTCTCAGCGAGTGAAATTCACAAAAGAAATCAAAGGTACGTCCCTTGGTTTTTTTTTTTGTTTTTTTTTTTCACACCAGTTTAGATCGACAACAAAATGAACTTCTATGGAGCAAAATTTTTAGGGAAAAAAAGAATGTTTTTCCAACTTGAAGATGTTAAAAATAGCTTTTTGTGTTTGTATGAATACTTAATGGAACTGAGATTCATAAAAAGCCACTACAGACATTCCTGCTGTTGTGTCGAGATTTAAATAGTTTGTACATACGACTCAACTTGGCAAATTGTTTATACCCAAAAATATCTATTCCAAAATAATTTTGGAATGGAAATACAGAAGGAACCTATAGCTGGTCTGCTTAAAGATAAAATAAAATGATTTATCTCAAAGCCAATAAAATTTTCCTGCAGTTCCTTCTTTTCTTGTTGAACTTTCTCCATTTATTTTGCGTCCCTCCTGTAGGCCTCAAGGTCGAGATAACTCACTGTGGGCAGATGAAGAGAAAATACAGAGTTTGCAACGTGACCAGAAGACCAGCCAGCCACCAGACGTAAGAAGGCTCTCAACATTTTATCTAAACTTCATTATCCTGTAGCATTATATGAACTTGATCGCGTTAAAAGGAAGATCCGATGGCTAAACCTTCAGGGATATTTGAGCTTCTCTTTGTTGATTGGGTTTCTTCTTTATCGCCTTAGGTTCCCCTTGCAGCAGGAGAGCGGCCAAACTATTGAATGCACAGTAGCACAGTACTTCAAAGATAAGTACAAACTCATCCTGCGATACCCTCACCTCCCATGTTTACAAGTGGGACAGGAGCAAAAGCATACCTACCTCCCTCTAGAGGCAAGACGCTTTAACATTTTGGATTTTATTCAAGAAAAGTGAGTTTTGCTCGTTTTTAATTGATCGTCTACAAACGGGGTCTCTTCAGGTGTGTAACATAGTGGCAGGACAGCGCTGCATCAAAAAGCTGACCGACAATCAGACCTCCACAATGATCCGTGCCACAGCCAGATCAGCGCCAGACCGGCAGGATGAAATTAGTAAACTGGTAGGTCATCTGTCCATGTTTCTTCTGCTTTTAGAAAACCGATCAGAGCGTTAAATGAAGCTAATAAGCTCCAAAACATGACAGATCTACAATGGTAAAAAGTAACATTTTGTTTCCGTTCCAGATGCGAAGTGCCAACTTCAACACCGACCCTTACGTTCGTGAATTTGAAGTCAGGGTGAGGGATGACATGACAGAAGTGGACGGCCGCGTCTTGCAAGCACCTTCAATACTTTACGGCGGCAGGGTAAGTTCAGCGATACTCTAGATGTGTTTTCTTTTCTTTTTTTTTTTATTTAAATATATACATGCAGTGGAAAAATGTTGACAGCATTTTTTTTTTAAAAAAATGACAATTTTCAGAACAAAGCAATAGCAACACCAATCCAGGGAGTGTGGGACATGAGGAACAAGCAGTTCCACACCGGCATTGAGATCAAAGTGTGGGCCATCACCTGCTTCGCACCGCAGAGACAGTGCACTGAACTCCTGCTCAAGTAAAATATATTTGCAGAATGTTGAGATTTTTTTTGCATATGCACCTTGTATGTAGGAATCTTACTGAGCATAAGATGAACTCGGTTGTTCATTTGGCAGAGCTTTCACCGACCAGCTGAGGAAGATCTCGCGAGATGCAGGGATGCCCATCCAGGGTCAGCCTTGCTTCTGCAAGTACGCCCAGGGGGCGGACAGCGTGGAGCCCATGTTCAGGCACCTCAAGTACGCCTTCCGGGGCCTGCAGCTGGTGGTGGTCATCCTCCCTGGAAAGACGCCAGTTTATGGTGACCACCTGTTTGAATTTATTAGGGGGAAAAAAAATGATGCGTGTGTTAACATTTAGCGTTTTCAACTTATTTTGTGTCTTGTTGCATGTTTAAAGCTGAAGTAAAACGAGTTGGCGACACTGTGCTCGGAATAGCCACGCAATGCGTCCAGGTGAAGAACGTCCAAAAGACGACGCCTCAGACTCTCTCCAACCTCTGTCTGAAGATCAACGTCAAGCTGGGTGGAGTCAACAACATCCTGCTGCCGCAGGGCAGGTCGGTGGAGATGCTTACACTTGCATTTAACAGGAAATTCAAGACTTGTGATGTTGGAGTGTGTCAAAGGGTCAGATTTAGACCGTCTTCACTTTTGCATTGAGTCAGCTTATAATTATGTACAGGGGAAATGGCAGATTTGGTTAAAAAATACCTTATTTATCTCAAAAGGAAATTAAATATTGTTATAATTCATATCTTCGGTGATGTCGTGAAGCATCTGAATAAACTGACTAAACTACTGTACGACAATGTTGGGGCTAAATTGACGGCCCCCTTGCAGAAGTAGAGCTGTCCTCCGACAAGCCAACTGTTATTACGGCAGACTAACGGACCTCGTTTTTTGAGTCTTTTTTTTGCCTTGCAAAGCAACATTGAGGCAAAGACGGCAGGCAGGAGAACTCTCAAACTAGTCCTGCGTCCGGTCTAGTTGGAGACGGTCAGGAGAATGGAGAAATCAACAATAAAGCCCAAGAGGAAAAATGATGAGGGACAAAGTCTGGTTGGATGTGAGTGTGAACGCTGTGGGACGCACTTTGCACATACAAAATAGGTGAGCAATGACTTAAATAATACCGGCTTGTGAAAATCTGCCTTCAGGAAAATGCTGAAAAATAAACGGTAGCATGAAACTGTGTTTAAATGCCAATGTAGCAGTTAGCGCAGTCTGTCTTCATGCTGCCATGGAGCTACCGTTGGAACCTACATGCATAAAATTAGCATAACTGTCTTCACTTGTTGATCTGGAAGTGACTAGATGTTTAGCATAGTTTTAATTTAACTGAGTTGTTTATTTGATTCTCAGCCGGGAGTCGTTAGCAGGGGGCCGACTGGTTAGCAGGGGGCCGTCAGCTGTGAGTCGTTAGCAGGGAGCCAGCAGCTGTGAGTTGTGAGTCGTTAGCAGGGAGCCGACTAGTAAGCAGGGAGCGACTTGGAGCCGTCTGTAAGTGTCCTTATGACAAAAGCTGGGATGATTACTACCACTTTCGTGGTGCAGACTAACGTGGTAGTCGGCACCACCGACTAACAATTGCAATCCATGATCCATTTGTTGTATTCCAGACTCCGTTTTGGAAATGTAATAAATTTTCTTCCCCCCTCCACACATTCTGGGTAACGGCTGTCGGGATTGAATATTACCCACTGACAACCGGGTAATATTATCTATTGTTATTCTCTAAAGCTCTCTGACTGCTACGTGTTTTCTGATGGATACTGTCAGTACTGTACTTGGAAGGCAGATTGGTCAGTTGCTGACAAGTGGCCCTGGAATGATTGGGGGAACAATCGCTCTACATCAGGATGGGGGCAGAGCTGACGTCATGTCAGTTGTCCAAATATGTAATAAATCGGCCAATAAAATATGCACAAAAGTTGACTAAAAGAAAAGATCAGGCCTAATGTAGCAAAGCTACTCCAACATGCTGCCATCATCAATGGTGCAACTCTAGAAGGTAGTTATGGAGTCATTGTGTGAACAGAAATCTTCCTCTTGAAAACATGTAAAGCATTTCAGGTCAATGTTTCTTCCTGGTACAAAAGGAATGTGATGTGAAAGTGCTATGGTGGTTGAAGTGAATTTATCAGGTTCCTGTTGCATTCAGGTCAGAAGCGTCGTCTTTTTTTAGTATTTGCTTCACACTGGAAGAGCTTTAGTGCCCCAAATCCTACCCCTGTTTTTTATGTTTACATGTTCACTGGCTTCTGCATTACTCACTGAATGCAAATATGATGGTGAGTTGAAGGTTTTTGTATAAACCAAGGTAGTATTTTGAGATTGGAATATTTAGTTTCTCTCTCTACCAGCAAATCTGGATTTATTCTAAATTAAAATGCCAAGAGAGTTATCTGCTTCAAGTATATCTCCTTTTAACAGAACCTCTCTGTAAACGGAGAGTTGTTCTCCCCATTTCAAGTTGTAGATTAAAGCTTTATGATGTAAGTGGGGGTGAGGGGGAATAATTTCACAGCATCATTGCATAATGAATTGAGCCTCACTGCAGTTGGTGCCTTCAGATTCCTGAAGAAGCTCAAGAGAGCTGGGAGTGAGCAAAAAGGATTTATTGGAGCTGACCTCACCATCTCCATATTGCCTGTGCACGATGATATTGTTATATGAAAACTTACATCCACTCTGCTTTCCTGCGCAGGCCGTTGGTGTTCCAGCAGCCAGTGATCTTTCTCGGTTCGGACGTGACTCATCCACCAGCAGGAGACGGAAAGAAGCCTTCCATCGCTGCCGTGGGTTCCAGCTAAATGAATATAATAATGTTTTACTAATCATTTGATTGTGTTTTCTGCATGTTTGAAAACTACTTTTAAATTTGCGACCTGTTTTAAGTTGCATATGGGCAGCACTGAATTTAGTTGCCATGAAATTTGAGGTTTCGGTGTAAATTAGTAGTAGTGTTTATGATCCCAGCAGTATTTCCCTCCTCCACCTTTGAAGGTTTAATGTTCCCCGTGTCGTGTTCAGGTGGTCGGCAGCATGGACGCCCACCCCAGCCGATACTGCGCCACAGTGCGGGTGCAGCAGCACCGTCAGGACATCATCCAGGACCTGGCCAACATGGTGCGGGAGCTGCTCATCCAGTTCTACAAGTCCACTCGCTTCAAGCCCACCAGAATCATCTACTATCGAGACGGCATCTCCGAAGGCCAGTTCAGCCAGGTAACGTGTGTGTGTGTGTGTGCTTTGTTGTTGCACAGCAGGCCTCGTTTGCTAAATTTCCATTTCGTCCACCTGTAGGTCCTTCAGCATGAGCTCCTGGCAATCCGTGAGGCTTGCATCAAACTGGAAAAGGATTACCAGCCTGGCATCACCTTCGTGGTTGTCCAGAAGAGACATCACACCAGGCTGTTCTGCGTGGACAGAAACGAACGGGTCAGAGTCGTGTTAGAAATGAGGAGTTTCTGTTAGGACACAGGAGAATATAGTCTGGTCTTCCTGTAGATGTTGCACAAAAAGGTTTATAACTGATTGTTTTTTCAGGTCGGAAAGAGCGGCAACATTCCAGCAGGGACAACAGTGGACACCAAAATCACCCACCCGTCAGAGTTCGACTTCTACCTTTGCAGTCATGCAGGCATTCAGGTAAGAACTGTGCTTACTTGGGCTTACCCCTTCTAATTAAAATCTGTGATTTTAATTAGAGGGGGCAGCTCAATGCTACCACTTTTTCTAATCCTGATTTGAAATCTTGGACCATTTTCAAACAGACTTTACTCAAAATGGGTTCTGTCTTGCTATCCTGCTATAACAAAAAGTTGAAATTAAAAAAAAATCATGTTATTAGTAAAACAAGGAAAAAATATCAGTGTTTAAATGCCAATGTAGCAGTTGGCACAGTCTGTTTTCATGCTGCCATAGAGCTGCCGTTGAAATCTATACGCTTAAAATCAGCACAACTACCTTCACTTGTTGTTGTGGAAATGACTAGATGTGTGGCATTGTTGTTTTAATTTAACCCAGTTGTTTATTTGACGCTCAGCAGGGAGTCGTTAGTTGGGAGTCTTGAGTCGTTAGCAGGGAGCCATCAGTAAGTGTCCTTGTGACAAAAACTAGGATGATTACTACCAGCTAGTTACCTTCGCAGTGCCGACTAATGTGGTAGTTTTTAACTTTTTTAAAAATTTATATTAATTTAGTAAAACGAGGAAAAAAAATAAGAGCCTCTGTACAAGTGATTAGCAGAGGGGACATAGCATTAGTCTCCATTTTTATTTTTCAGAGTGTTGATCATTTTAATCCTCAAAAGGTTGTAAACATTTAATAATCTAACATCTTCCATGACAGACTGAGGTTGAAACCCAGATGGATAAAATGGATCACTTGTTGCTTTTTGCTCTTTCTGTTCTCTGGTGACAGAATCATCTGCGAACAAACATGCTGTTCAAAATGGTTTCCCTTAATATAGCTTGTTAAATCTCTGTGGACCTTTGGACTTCATTTTGTAAAGAAGTCAGGGTGACCCAGTGGTGCTTGTTGTGCTTTAATTGGCCAAAGGTCAGATTATTTTTTTTTCCCATTCTTTTTTTTTTTTTTTTTTTGAGCCTCTGACTGGCCCCAAGCTGAAATTAATCCGATTCCAGTCAAAAGGCTGATTTCTCTGAGCAAGTCGTAACTTTCTTTCTAGTGTCTAAATAACCTCGTCATTCATTATGCTTCCTTCCAGGGAACCAGCAGACCGTCTCACTACCACGTGCTCTGGGACGACAACCACTTCACGTCGGATGAACTGCAAGTCCTCACCTACCAGCTCTGCCACACGTACGTGCGCTGCACCCGCTCCGTGTCCATCCCAGCACCCGCCTACTACGCCCACCTGGTGGCTTTCCGAGCGCGTTATCACTTGGTGGACAAAGAGCACGACAGGTGAGGACGCCAGTGTACTTCTGAGATTTTTATTTAATTTCCCCCCCCCCCCCTCTTTCTTCCATCAATGATCTAAGTGCTTTTTACATGTTTTTCTTTTGTTGTTGTTGTAGTGCTGAGGGCAGTCATACGTCGGGCCAGAGCAATGGGCGGGACCACCAGGCCTTGGCCAAGGCTGTTCAGATCCACCAGGACACCCTGCGCACCATGTACTTCGCCTGAAGCTACAGCGCCCTGATTGGTTGGGGGGTAAAATCCCCGCCATTGAAACAAACGACTCCCGTCTCTCTGTGAGGTCCGAATACCATCACAAGGTTTCATATTGTCTTTTCCCTTAGGTGGCAAACTTGTCACTCACCCATATGTCCACATTTGAATTTCTCCCCTTTTACCCACCAAAGTAAGCCATTTAGTAGTGAAAAAGGCTAATTGTAGAGACATTAGGTTTGTAGATGCTTTTCTTTCTCTTTTTTTGTTTTTTAACTTGTTCATAGAATTTTTTCTTTTTTTCCAAATTCTGAAAATGATCAAATTTGCACACAGGAAACAAAACAATAGTTTCTAAAAGAAAGTGGGCTGTTACATCATAAACCAAGTTTTTTTTTTTTTCTTTTTTCCGTTTAGTCCTTCTTCCGATTCTTTTTTTTTTTTTTTTTTTGCCCGATTGAATCCTGATCCGTACACCAAGAATCTAAATTTTGGGGAGATCACTTACCGTTTATATGCTAGAACAATTTAAACCAAACATTATCAGCCAATGCAAGCAAAGTGCACTGACCAGGATGGTACTTTACCAAGTACTTAACCCTCCTGTTATGTTATGTTAGTTTCTGAAGTACAGCGATAATGTTCGTGGGTCAGTTTGACCTGTGGAGTGTTTAATCATGCAATAGTGTCAGGAACCAAAAACATCCTCCAAAACCTTTTTGTATCTGATTGTTAACTCCAAAACTAACCATTTCAATCACTATTTGTGCAATGATGTTTTTTATATTACTTTCCAATAAAGGATCAGTGACAACAATTTACTCATTCACTCGTTTGGAAATAAAATATGTAACTTCCATTTTGGGAAAAAGCAACTACAACCAATAATTTCCTTGAAATTGATCTTTTATATAAAAAAAATATTACATGATATTTAGATTTTGTTTTTACAATGGGTGATCTTGGTGATAGTTGAACTTGAGACATGTATATTGTACAGGGTCAGATTGACCCGCTGATTAAAATCAAGACAAATGAGTCAAGCAGAGAGTGTTTATGTTTTCTCCACTTCCTTTGAGTGTCCACTCGGTCTGGGTGGAGTTTGGCCACGGGAACAGAAAATGTTCCTGTCAAGTTGTACGAGTTCCTAGTGACGTAAAGAGGATGGAGAGAAAGTGTGTGTGTGGTTTGTGTTGGGGGTGAAATATGGTTCATAGATGCAAGGAAACAACTAGAACTAGACATTTTTCTTTTAATCTTTTTCACCCTTCAACTTGACTGCTGGGTCAAATTGACCCTGACGGCATCTATGTGGACCCAGGGGGGGTCGCAAATGTGTAATATGAACAAAGGTTCAATTTCTATGTCGAATCTACCTATTAAGACAAATAGAAAAAGTTTTGTGCAAAAAAAAATACTTCCAACTATTTCAAACAAATTTTAAACTTTAAAACTGGTCAATTTGACCTGCAACGTAACAGGAGGGTTAAGATATTATCAATTTTAATATTTTTCTTCCCTTCAATATAGGTCGTTATATGATTTTTCAAAAGTGCCATTTGGTACCATGATTTTTTTTTTTTTTTTTTTTTTTTTTTTCCCTCTCTTCTCGATTAACTAGTTAGTTCCTGGTTGGTGTTTCTGCATTTTTCTTTGATCTACAAACTTTTTCTTGCTTTTATGCCTAATCTGGTGATGGTGAAAAGACAGTTTCTCATCTGATTTGTAAACTATTTGAATCATCTCTGACAGATTTTTTTTCTTTTTTTTTTTTAAGGTTTAGAGACTCAACCAACTTATTCATCCTCTGGTCTGAACTGATAATTTTCAAGCATAAAATCAGGCGTGCCAGGACTGGTTCCCTGCAACCTTTTTATATTGTATTCTGAGCCGTACTGATAAAACATTTGAAAACTCAAAAGGGGATCATAACAAATTTTTCATTTCTAGTAATTCTTCATTGTATAGTCCTGTAGCTGAGATGCATTGTTTTTTTTTTCTGTTTTCTTTTTTTTTTTTTTTTTTTTAGGTTCTAGGGGTTTTTTTTTATTTTTTTTTTTTAATTTTTTTCAAGCCCCTCAATCCTATTTTTTTTTATTGTGTATATAGCAGCAGGAAAGTATTTTCTGCTGTGTCGCGTCAGATCGAGGCAGCCGTGTAGCGTCTCGGTGACGGGGGGGGTGTTTGGTACAGAAGAGTTTTTACATTTGAACTGATTTTTAAATGATGCTGGAAGAGCCTCCTTGGGTTAGAGGGCCCTTCAAGAATCGTGAAAGGTCGTCGCACAAAAGCATTGTTGGGGTGAGGGGGGATTTATGCAAGCAGCTTTTGTGAGTCTTTTTACTGAAATAGAAATGTTCCTAACAAGGTATATTTTAAATAAGCTTTCAGTGCAAAAATGCTGAGGAAAATTTTAGATTTTTTTTTTAAGAAGAAAAAAGTGGCCCAAATTTTGTCAAAATTAACTCTATTTGTATGAACGTTTTAAATGCAATGATCTTGCCTTCTAAGACTCACAGTTTTACTAATGGAATTGATACATAACGACATCCTGCTTCAGTTTTACCGCTACGTTGAGCTCGTGAATGTCGTGAATGTTCGTCTAGATTGAAGGCAAGTAGTGTACGTTTTCTAACTATGCATCAGTTTTTAACAAAGAGATTTTAGCAGTTAACGGGGATCCCACATGAAATCGGATCGTGTACAGAGGTAGACAATCAGGGCTTTTGTTTCCTTTTTTTTTTCTTCAGTGTTTTGCATTTAGTTTTGTTTCTTAGTGCTTCTCAGCATCCTTCACGTGTTTGTAATAGGATAAAAGTGGTAATTTGTGACTATGTAGATTTTCTAGCCTAAAAGTGAGTGCATCCTTTGTAACACACAATCGTTCATGGCCAAACAAGATTACCAACTTTTACATGACTATTACTCAAAAGACAAGCACAAAAAAAGGTATTTTGACTCTAGGCGCTAGATGCTTTCACTGTAAATCACCTTAAGTACTCACTGATCCTTCATTATTTCTGTGGTCTTTTCTCTCTCCCTTTAACTACATCAGTTTAACTCCTCTAAAGCAACTAGAGATCCGACTGACTGTGTTTGTGGGGCATTTTGGAAAAAAGAAAAAAAAAATCCCGTACTTGATACTTACTGTTCTGATGTCAATATTGTTCTTATCGGTGCTGGTCTCACAACATGTAAATTTGGATGCACATTTGATAGCAGAATTATGAGTATGACTTCTAATGTGTGTGTGGATTTTTTTTTTTTTTCCCATTAGTCAGAACCGAAGGCTCAGCCATAATGTGTGACACCGGAGTAATTGCATGGAAATGGCCGTGTGTTCTACCTCTTGTTACCTGTTGCTATGGCGTGATGGTAGCGTCGCGCCACTGGCCATTTCTGCATAATTACCCTGGCTGTGTATTGTAACCAGCGTCGCTCGTGTCTCGTTGTCGACATTAGAGGCTTGGTGAGCATGATGAATTTTTTTTCTTTTTTTTTTTTTGTCATTTGCATGACATGTATTTAGTATTGCGCAAACCGAAGAGACGGAATGTTTTTGCATTGAAGTTCTCTGACCAAATGCTTCGAGTGTGTTTGTACCGACACACACGACTTTCTGCTTCTTTTTCTTCTTCTATGCACCAGTAAAATGACACTTTGATTTAAAACTTGGTTCTCTGCTCAAGCTGTGTAACAACAAATGCAAAGTTCTCCTTCATCGAGACAGTCAGTGCGTCTCAGTGGTGCTATCGCAGACTGCTGGTTAAAGTTTCAAAGATAATTAAGAAAGTGGAGAACTCTGGCTGATTTCTGAACACCAGTTTTATCCAGTTACGATTTCTTTAACAGTCTGTTTTTAAATTTCTGAAATGTCTCTGAATACAACATCTCCTTTTTAAGTAATCACATGTATATCTCTGCTTTCTCTAATTTCCTGTAACGTCTCACTCGGTCTGAAAATGGCTAACTGATTCGCCTTCCCTTGGTAACAACTTCCATGCCGAAAAGTGTTAAGATGGCCTGTTGGTGCTTAGGTAAGGTCTGTTTACTGATCTTTGCGATGTTGGATTTTAAGAGTTTCCTGCCAGTCACTGTTCATTGGTGGTCAGCCGGATAATAATGTATGACGGAGAGTAAAGTGCACTGCTTATTTCTATATAGTGATGCCCTTGTCTTGGGAAGCTGATTGGCTTTGTCATTAATATCCCTTTTTTAAACAATTATTCTTATTCCCTACACAGAGTTGGAAACAAAATTCTTCAGTAATTGTAATAATCTCATTGCTTTAACTTAGAAAGAAAGGAGAATTTGGCTTTTGGGTTTGTTGTTACTGCTCTGTGTATGTTTTTTTTTTTTTTTCGTTCCCTACACCAGCACCTTATAAAACCAGATCGGAATGGCATTGCTTTTTCTTGATATAAAACTCCAAAAGATAAATTTGCACTAAATAATAAAAATAACAATATTGTAGCTATTCATGTATTAACAGCAAAAATCTGCAGCCACTTACAAAATAGCTTTTTTCCCCCTTTTCTTTTCCCCCTGTGCTATAAATGCTGATCATAGAGATCGAGCAAAAACCAGCCGAGAAGATTCCATCTAGCCAACCAAAATTGAGCCAGTCATTTTTTTTCTTTGAGGAATAACCCGAAGCCTTTCAGCGACAATAATGAGTGATTATTTCCGGTTGCGTGAGTAGATCACCTTTGTATAGAAATCGTAGTGGATGTGTGTGTTTTTTTTTTTTTTTTTTCCCTGTTAACCAAACTGAAAGGTGTTTTAAAAGGAGAATATTGTTAGATGCCAAAGTGGTGCATGTCCTGTTCGGTAAACAGTTTTATCTCTGTCAAGAACTGCAATGTGGGCGACCACCTTCCCCCCCAGTAAGACCAAAACAAACTACAGAGTAAGGAAGAGTTTTTGTCACTTTTTTTCCCCCGAATGAGTTCAACAAAAGAATGTTTACAACAGTGACAAGTATTCCTAACCTGGATGAATGTGGCATCATGTTGCAGGTGAAATCCTGCATCAGCATAGTGGTACCGACGAACACGGGCGTAGAGACTTTATTTTTCCTGAATGTGTTGAATTCACAAAAGGTTTTCATTTGGAAAGCCAAAACCTGGATACACCAGGTAGCAGAAATAGCCAATATTGACTACAAATACCATATCAAATTATGCAATAGAATAATTTTCTTAATTTTTTTTTCTAGTGTTCAAACTGTCTTTAAGCCTGATAATATTTGAATATATCTGGAGTTGAAATGGATTTTTTTTTTTTTAATTTTTATAAAGCAGCAACTATTAGACGAATCCTTTCCAAAACATTCCCATCTGTACAGTCATTTATCTCCCCTCTAGGCTGCTTATGTGTCGTTTTAGCAAAACAGTTGCTTATATAATTTTTTATTTTTTAGAGTAGAGCCTGTTTTCTGCATCTTCAGATAGTACCGAATGTAATTAGTCTGTGTGGTTTGTAAAATTGTGAAAGAAACAATCAGAGTTCATTTTAAGCTCTGCTTCTGTACAAACCTACTATTATTATTACTGCGTGACTTTTTTTCTAAGCAGAAAATTGTAGTTTTCTTAGCAAAGCTTGCTAATCTTTTCATTATCAGATGCTTTGGAGAGCAGCAGATCCCGCTGGTGTGAAGGGAAGTCGTGTCTTCAGCTGTGGATTCACGCTTTTTGAGGTGTGCGTCTTTTTTTGTTAGCATTAAAAAAAGAAATCGGAGGATTTTGCGTTTGCATTTAGTTCTCCAGCTTTGCTTCAACTCCCAGCCTGATGATCCTGCCTCGTGTGGACTTGATCTTGTAAAGTCTTTTCTGATTTTGAATGAAGCATGTTTTTTTTGTTTTTTGTTTTGCTATGTTTGTCTACATATAGTTGCTAGAGCCTGGTTTATTTTTATTTTTGCGTGTAAGATATGAACCGATTTCCGGAGCGCTCAGCCGGCTTCACCAGGCGTAATTCTCCTGTTCTGTTTGTATATAAATCCTCTGAAGACTAATAATGTCTCTGGAAGTTATTGAAACCATGTCCACCCCGTTACCTATAGCCATGTGACAGCAATGCAATGTGTACAGGTTCTTGTTTATTGCAACACGAGCGCATCTAGCAGCCGGACATAGCGTTGCCATTCATCTTCACATGATGTTTTTTTTGGGGTTTTTTTTGGTCTTTTGAGATTCCCTGTTTGGCAAAAGGTTTTTATTTTCAATTTTAAAGATCTCTGCAAATGTTAGAATATTTTCAGATCTATTTCCGTGTCTAAAAAGCCTCCAGGATGGAGTTAGGGGTGCAGTGACATGTTGTGGCACGAGATCTCGCAATACTAAAACACACTTTTTTTCCCCGTGACAATAACTTGTCTTCCGAGGTTCGGGGCTGGTTGCTGCGTCGGCATTATTTTATCTCGTGAAATGAATGGAAGGTATCGATTCTGCATTGTTATGGAAACAGCGTCACGTCTGAGTCGGAACGGCGTTTGTTTTGTTGGTAATACAAACTGATAACATGTGTATCTTCATGCTAAGCGTTCAGTCTGTAAAGGTAAACCTTCAGCTGTCCCACGTTGAATTTTGACTTCATAAGGCCTGCTTTTTCTCATGGCTTTGAATTTGAGAAGTCGGTGCGCTAGATTATAGAATGCTGCGTTTATGTTTGGGACTCTTATTTTGAAGTGAACAAGGAAGTGATTCTGTGGTTGAACTCATCACAGGCAGAACCATGGGAGCAGAAAACAAAAAACAAAAATTGTCAAGTATCCCTTAATCGCTGACAAGAGGCTCCACTTCCTGTCTGCCTACTGGTATTGAAATTGGCATCTAAATTGGAGCCTCTTGTCAGCGATGAAGGGATACTTGACAATTTTTGTTTTTTTTTATGGAGAATGATCATTTGATCTTTTAAAAATGCTTTAAAAAAATAAAACCTGAACTGAATAATTTTTTCCTCTTTAAACAGAAAATTCTGCGTGTTTTTACATTTACAATATTACGCTCATGTGCCATCATAAATTCAGACCTGTTGGAAACCGTAAAATGATTATTCTACACTCACTACTTTTCAAAACATTTTTAAAAGTTTCCCTACAAACTCTGAATCCTGCCCCAGATATTGAGGACCATCTGATGACCCCCAGCGTCGCTGAGCTCCCACTCCTCAGCTTAAAGCACCGAATTTACATTTGTAATTGTCAGCAAGTCTTGGCTTTTTGTCTAGTGTGATAACCCAGTATTTAAATGGTAACCAAGAACATAATAGTCTAATAGTCATGCAGGTCGTTTGAAACTCGTCGGGCAGGGCAGAAGTGACACCGTCACCCCGACTGTGTCTGCGGCTCTTTCCAATGCAAACGTAATTTAAATGAGGTGTCTGAGGAGAGCTGTTAGAAAATCTCCAACTGAATGGCAACATCCTGATCTGCACACTTCCACTCCTGCCAGGCGATTGGTTCAAGTCATTCCACATCTCAACAATTGCTTTTCTTTTCTTTTTTTATCCACCAGCTTTGTTAATAACTACCTCAGAGCAGCAGTCTGGTATTTGCTACTATAGTCTCGTTTGTTTGAGAAAGGCGCCGAAGCGAAATCTCGTAGTGACCAAACCAATACAAGCCAATATCGTGTGTGAGAACTTTTAACGTTGCTGTGCTCGATTTTTACAATTTTTTAGGGGACCAAATTTATTTATTCTATTTTATTTTTTTCTCTAACCAGTCCGGAGTCAGAGAACCTAGCATTAACTTTAGGATCCCTTCCTTGTGTGATTCATAAACCATAACCACGACTGGATATTTCACGTGTGCCATTGTGATTCCGATTTGCTTGCCGCCGATTTTTTTTTTTTTTTTTTTTTTTTTTTTTTTTTTTTTTTTTTTTTTTTTTTTTTTTTTTTTTTTTTTTTTTTTTGT